>ML777620.1:67899-80464 GCA_009831015.1 Picea engelmannii
GACAAGAAAAAGAGAGAATTGAACTTTTTCACATAAGGGTTGTTTCAAAGCATACTAAAATAGATACTTTATTTGATACTGGATCTCAAGAAAACCTTATATCTGAAGACACTGTTAAGAAATTAAAGTTGGAAACAATTCCAAATCCTAAGCCATACCCTCTTGGTTGGATATGTGATAATGCTAAATTACAAGTAACAAGAAGGTGTAAACTTAGGTTTGATATCATTGCACATTTTGTTGATGAGGTAGAGATTGTTGTTATTCCTTTGGATATATGTGGTATTGTGTTGGGAATCCCATATTTATACGATAGGAAAGCTATTTTTCATCGTCATGAGAATAAGTATCATTTGTTTAAGAATGGAGTTGAGTACATTGTTAGAGCCCATACAAATAAGATGAATTTATCACTTGTAAATGTGGAACAAATGAAGAGATTAGTCAATGCTAGCAAGAATTTTGTTCTCTTGATGATTAAACCCAAAGATGATATTGAAAATGAAGTATTTCAAGGTTGTGATACAAAGTTGAAATCTGATCTATATGAGGTTGTTAATCAATATGATGAAATGTTTAANGAACCAAAGGGATTACCTCCAAAAAGGGGTATCCAACATGAAATTCAATTGCAGCAAGATTGTCCTCTTCCAAACATTGGTATGTACAGAATGTCAGTCATGGAAAATGATGAAATTAAAAAACAAATCCAAGAGTTTCTCGACAAAGGGGTTATTGTACCAAGCTCATCGCCATGTGGATATCCAATTGTGTTAGTACCAAAGAAAGATGGTACATGGTGTATGTGTGTTGATTTCAGGGCTTTGAACAAAATTATAGTAAAGAATCGTTATCCTCTTCCTAGAATCGACGATTTGCTTGATGAATTGAAAGATGCTAAATATTTTACTAAGTTAGATTTGAGAAGAAGATATCATTAGATCAGGATTTCCGAGGGAGACACATGGAAGACAACTTTCAAAACCAAGCAAGGTTTGTTTGAATCGATGGTAATGCCTTTTGGACTTTGCAATGCGCCTGCTACTTTCATGAGAGTTATGAATGATGTCTTAAGGCCTTTTCTTGATGATTGTGTTATTTTCTACTTGGATGATATTTTGATCTTTAGTAAATCTCATGAAGAGCATGTTAAACATGTGAAACAAGTTTTGGATGTTTTGAGAAAGGAAAAGTTGTTTTTGAAGATGTCCAAATGTGAATTTGGAAAGACTTCACTTATTTACTTGGGGAATATTGTTGGTGGAGGTGAATTAAAAATTGATCCCTCCAAGGTCAAAGTCATATTGAAATGGCCCAAGCCCAGCAATGTGACAGAGGTAAGAAGTTTTTTGGGAGCAGCCCAATATTGGAGAAAGTTTATTGCTAACTTTTCTTCCATTGCAGCTCTATTACATGCAGTGACAAGTGTCAAGCAAGTTTTTCAATGGGGAGGCAAGCAACAGAAGGCTTTTGATACTTTGAAAGAGAAGATCAGTTCAGCGCCAGTTCTTGCACTTCCAAATTTAAGACAACCTTTTGAAATCCAAACATATGCAAGAAATTATGCAATGGGAGCAGTTTTGCTACAACATGGTAAGCCCATTTGTTTTCATTCTGAAAATTTTAATGGTGTCGTGATTAACTATCCTACTTATGATAAGGAGTTGTATGCATTGGTACAAAGTGTGAAAAGATGGAAACATTATTTGTCGGGGAAAGAAACCATTGTACACACCGATCATCAACCACTATAATATTTATAATCACAAACAAAGTTACAACAAGCTAGGCACTTCAGATGGATGGGTTTTCTACAGCAGTTCCAGTTGGTCATCATGTATAAGAAGGGAATTTATAACAAAGTTGTTGATATGCTTTCAAGGCCTATTATTAGTGCTTCAGTTATTTTTAAGCATAGTCCTATCATGCATGAAAGTTATGTTGAGCAATATGCTTTGGATACTGATTTTAAAGAGGTATATGAGACTTTGTGCCATTCTAACCATGTTCAGGAATTGGATTACCATGTGCATGATAATCTTTTGTATCATCTTGGCAAGCTATGTATTCCACAGGGGGAAAGAATCAACATTATAAGAGAAGCCCATTATTCTCTTATTGCTGGTCATTTTGGTGTAGGCAAGACATTGGCTAATTTGCAAAGATACTGCTACTAGCCTAAAATGAATGAAAGTGTTTCAAGATATGTTTGAGGATGTTCGTTATGTGCCACAAGTAAACCTAGAAATTGAAAGTTGGGTTTGTATACTCCACTTCCGGTTCCTTCTCGTCCTTGGGAAAGTATTTCTATGGACTTTGTAGGAGGTCTACCTATGTCTAGACAAAATCATGATTATCTTTATGTTGTGGTTGATCGATTTAGAAAAATGTGTATTTTGATGCCTTGTATGAGGTAGGCTACAACTAAGAAAACAACACAAATGTTATTTCAAAATGTTTGGGTGCATTTTGGATTGCCTAAATCCATTATTTCTGATCAAGATTCTTGATTTGTTGGAAGTTTTTGGTTGAGTTTATGGGCACTCATGGACACCAAACTGAAAAAGAGCACAACTTTTCATTCGCAAAGAGATGGTAGACAAAAGTGGTAAATCGAACAGTGGTTCATCTTCTTCATTCTTATTTCAGCAAGTATCCTAAACTTTGGCATGAACATTTACACTACATTCAACATGCTTACAATCGAGTTAAGCACTCTTCAACTCAAACGTCGCCATTTGAAGCATGTTTTGGCTATTTGCCCAAATCTTCTTTAGATTTTATCTTTGGGAAGGATATTTCTATTGATGGTCAATATGACATTGATAGGGCAGAAAAGTTCATTGAACAAATTCAGTCGATACATCAAATGGTGCAAGAGAAGTTGGAAAAGAGTCAAGCGAAGTATAAGATGAGACATGACAAGCATCGTGTTGATCACAGTTTCCAAGTTGGAGATGAAGTTTGGCTTTAAATTAGTAAGGAGAGGCTTAAAGGAGAAGGTAAAAAATTGAAACCGATTCGATATGGTCCTTTCAAGATTATCGACAAGATTGGTAACAATGCCTTTCGTTTAGATTTGCCTCCTTATATGCAAATGTATGCAATTGTTAATGTTGAGAATTTGAAATTGTATGAGCCTCCTTTGATTGATGATCAAGGAGAGAATGTTCAGGTTCCTTCTATAGATGATTTTTCCCTAGAATATCTTACAGAACTGCATGAAGACACCATCCTTGACAGGAGAATGCAAACTTCAAAACGAGGAAATGTGGAGTATCTTCAAGTTGGTCTTAAAGGTACAAATACAAGAAAAGCCAAGTGGATTGAGGTTGGAAAGGTGAGGGAGCTATACCCTCATCTTCAGATAGACTGAAAATAGTCTTTTGGAGGTCCAAAAGCTTTCCAATGGGGAGGTGTGATCTAGGGGATCAAATTTTGCTAAAAAATTCAAAGTTTTCAGAATCACTTCAAGTCGAACAAGAGCATAGGCCTCGTTGTTACGAACCCAACACAACTCGTTTGGGTTCAAACAGATGTCGGGAGCGAGAGATATCACGTTCCTCTCAAAATGACAAATAGGGAAAAAAAGGGGTGTTGACTGTACAGTCCGTACAATCCATACTGATTCTAACATGGCAGGTCGTACGACACATGGAAAGCAATTATTTGGACAGTTGGCATGTGACATGGCATGTTTGCAGTGAACGGGATGAAGACACGTGTCCCAGTCAATGGCCGCCACGTTTCATATATCTATTGGTTTAAAATTATGTCGTTGGCTGGAGTCGACCCCGCGACCTCCGAGCAAGGGGGAGAGACTTGGGAAGAGCTGCCAACCGGCATGCCACTGGTTGTTTCTTGTTATATATATGGAAAAATATGTATAAATCTTTGCATATGTGTATGTTTGGGGTGCGAGCGAGTTGGGGCTTAGCCCCAGCCCTTGGTCGCACATTGTATTAACATATGACCCAATGCTATACCATTCGGTGGACGCGCGGTTGTGTTTTGTGTTGGTTCCAATGTTTATACAAATGACCTGCCATTTGTCCTTTGACCATTGGCTTGTGGAACGAGATCCTATGTTAATACTTGCACACAACCGCATGGGTCATACGACCTTTCCCTTGACAGTTAGGGGCTAGGTGCGCCGGTAACTGTCCTACAGTTTGCACGGTTCACGCGGTTGCATCCAGTGCTAAGTTTTTACGCTTAAATATGCATGTGGGCTAGGTTGAGCCAACAAGGGTGCATTTTGTAGATGCAGAGACAACAAGTTTGAAGGGGGGACTTCCAGGAAGCCTATCTTCTTCAATGTTTGGCCAAACGAGGTGCCAAAAAAGATTGGCTAGGGGTTTTTGGACATTCTGAAGCCATTGGAGCAGTCTATTTGGAATTTTGAGCATTGTAAAGCACATTTTTGATCACTTTGAGCTAATAATACAAATGATCCATTCGAAGCTGGACCGGGAGATGTAGCCCAAGAGAGGGGTGAACTCCTTTATCATTTGTTGTGTTATGTGTTTTCTGTTCACTGTTTTTTGCTACTATTTATATGCATCTTGAATGAGTAAATCTTATTAAATTTGTGTTGCAAAGTTGATCCATTGTATTTTAACACATAAAAATTAACTTGCAAATATTTTCAAGAATAGAAGTCTTCTTCATTTTTAGAGCAGGAACTCACATACTAGCATCTCAGAATCCTAGAGGCCTTTCAAATAAAAAGGGGACACAACCCCAGGCATGTGAGACAGTTGTCGCAACTACAATTAGGTGAGCGTAATTGGAAACCGCCACCAGAGGGCTCCGTCAAGCTGAATTTTGACGGTGCATCGAAGGGTAACCCAGGATAGACAGGTACGAGGGGATTAATCAGGGATGATCAAGGAAAAATTATACGACTGTACCCTGGGAGTCTAGGGAACTCAACTAACAACTATGTGGAATTTTGATCCCTCGAGATCGACCTCGAGATACTATGCAGAGAAGGGATGACCAACATTGTAGTGGAAGGAGACTCCATGATGGTCATCAACACAACAAGGAAACTCCAAAATGACACCAAAGTGAGAAAAATCAAGAGGCACTGGTGCTTGGCGTACTCCCTACAAAACATTCAGGAACATTTGCAAATGGGGATCATAGTTGAGTTGCATTGGGTCCGAAGGTCAGCAAATGGACTAGAAAATATAATCGATAAGGAAGGAACATAACTAGATTCCACACAGAATAACATCCTGAAAGGTCAGTTTCGGACAGACTATTCCCAACTAGCGACAAAGGACTATTATGACAGCTGAAGTATGGGAAACCACATCGAGGCTGGAGGCACATAATTAATTGAAGGGCAAGTTGGATCCAGGTAGAATCTGATAGGCCACATTCTCAACATGAGTTACAATGCAGATCACAGTCACACCACAAGAGGAGGTACGACACGATGATCCAGTCAATAGAACGAAGTACATGGGTTGGTCTTGGGAGAGCAGAAAGAGTAATCCACAACCGACAAAGGATGAAGTTCAAAAGGGTAGCCCAAGGGCAATAATGTGTACACCTCATCCATGCACAGGTTCCAAGGGAGGAAATTATTGGTGTAAAAAGTACAATGCAAATGATTGGCATTGAGATGACAACAAGAATCCCAAGAACACACACTTTGAAACAGATAAAAAGGAATGAAAGGTATGCCTTTACGAGAGATCCATGATCACTGGGACAAATTCACCTCCGAGGAAACCCCATAAAAGAAGAAACATCAGGGATAGAAACAAACCAATGAGTAGTAATTATAGAGACCGGGAAGGGGTGAATAGAGGTGGAGGACGAAGTCACAACAGAATCCACTACATTCAAATAGATATGATGAGAATGAATAACACATGGATTAAGAGGGGGCCCAAGGGGAGGGGAACTCCCAACGAGCACCTGAAAGATTACTAGTATGGAACAGGTGGCAGAGAGGCCAAACACACCATTTTTGAGCAGGTTGATACAGAAGGAAAGGTGGTCATCGACAGATGGGAGTGGGAATTCAATAACAAGTGCCACGGAAAATCCTGGGGGGAACTCATCAAAGAAGTTGATGGGATAAGGGATCCAAAGGCTACACAACCCAAGAAAACCCTCTACCACAAAACGGTGGAGGAATCGTGGCACACAAAAATGCTGATAAGTAAGTTGAGAGCTGACAAGAGAGAGACCAGCAGAGGGAAAAAACAAGGCCACAAGAAGGAACACATAGAAATTCTAAGCCGGCTCAGTAATCTAGAGGCCATTGCAAGACAAATAGAAGAGGACCAAAGGAACCAGAGTGAAAAATTGGAAAGACTAGCAGGACAATTCCAAATCTACCTTTGTTATTTCCACCACATGGATGTCACTCTAGTAGACCGACATGGCACACCAACCTGCATCAGAAGGATGCGCATGGTGGAACAAAAAAAGGAGAACGTGGCAAGGAAGGAAGGAGAGGAAAGAAACCCAATCCTCTTGGAATAGTGCAACCTCAACCCAAGGTCCTTTTGTCTATCAGTGTACGAGAAACCCTCATTATACTTTTCTAGCTTTATGTTTTTTCTTATGTATAAGTTTTTCAAATGAATTTTTAGAGACTGGGTCAGTTTCCCTGGGTGGCGATCCAGGCCTCCCTCTGCTTATGTAGACAACACAACTTTGGGGGTACTGACCTGGTTTCCTTTTTGGCAGATGAGGGGTTGACCGTCCATTCCTTTTTGTACTATATTTTTCTTAGCAATATAGAATCTCAAGTCACTTACAAAAAAAAAATTATTTTGTTTTTTTAATTCCATGACAAAGTTAAGGCCATGTGATTCATTTTTTCATTGAAGTTCTTTTTTATTTTTTAATTCAATGACAAAGTTGAGGCCAGGGAGTAATTATTAATGGTATTTATACTTTAAAGAATTAAAAACAAATTTATAGATGCTTAAACAATAAAAGTATTTTATATCTAAAACAATGAAAATTAACACTAGTCATGTAAAATAGAATAACTATATTTGTTGAAAATTTAATTCTATGCTCATTAAGTATCATCAAAATAATTTTAAATGAGTATGATCAAAAAAATTTTTAATAGTGGTCATTATCTACCCATACTTATGCTTTAGAGATCTTGCAATGTAGAAACCTTATTTAAAATATTGCAATTTATTCATAAAACACATATAAATTTATCAATTTTATGATTAAATGGTTTAAAAATAATTTTAAAAAGGTGTGATCAAAATAATTTTAAATAGTGGTCATTATCTACCCATACTTATGCTTTAGAAATCTTGCAATTTAGAAACCTTATTTAAACTATTACAATTTATTCATAAAACACATATAAATTTATCAATTTTATGATTAAATGGTTTTAACACTAAAAAAAAATTGTAATTTCTTATCTTTTTAAAAAACCACATCACAAATCTCACATATCAAAGAATGTGATGTATTAAATAGTAAAATAAAATTATATGTAATAGTAAAATAAAGTTATATGTTATAGATGTTAAAGTGTCTCTACAATTATTATCCCTATATATTAGTTTTTTTTTTTTTGTATACGTTAGCTTTTTTGGTGACTCGCGATTTAAAATCAAGCTTTTTTGTATCAGCTCATTTTAACCATAGAGGAGGGGCTGAATTTATATATATGTCTGAGTTTCCATTGCACTTGTTTGTTCAAGTCCTCCTCCCCTATCAATTGCAGAGCCTCTCTATATTTGTATTTGTTTTCTTTGGAAGTGCTTCTTCTGTCTCTAATAACATGTTTCAGGCAGGTTGGATAAAGATGTGGTGGTAATTACACTGGCCATGACAAACATGGGAACATCTATATATTTGGCCAGACCATCATACAAAGTTATTCAACACACAATATTCCTTTCTTATCGTTTTAATCTGTCTGCAATCCCCTTAGATTGTGTTTAGATGGCGGCTCTTCGATTGTGGTGCCTGGATTCAGAGTCTTACAAATACATCTCAAACTAATATGCCCTCCAATCCCCCACGCTCTCCTTATCGTTGCCTCTGCATATGCGCTCTGTATTGTCACTTGAAATCTTGATATGGAGGTCTATATGCAGTTTGCAGGCGCCCATTTTTCTCTCGCAGAGGAAGAAAATTTCTTCGTTCTACTCATCCTTGTTGGACTCTGACTTGTCGTTCCCTCGCGAGAGAAAGGCACTCCAAGACATCACATTCTCCGCCATTCGTAATGTAAGTATTCACAGTCTCCTCTACTTTAATTCTCCTTTCCCTAACATTATCACTTGATTGTTCAACTAATTTATTTTTGTCTCTTCTGTTTTTCAGGGAAGACTATCTCTCTCTGCACCAGAGGTGCGCCCGCGTTTAGAATTGAGGGTACACACATCTAATAAAAAGAGGAAGGTTTCACATCTTTCAAGTGAGCGCATCGTTTCGAGTCAGATAAGCCGCAAAAGATTTGAAATATCAGGACTAAGAAAAAGTTTCAGATAGACAATACGAAATTTGATGAGCGATTGGGGAAGCAAATAAGCACCATTATTTGTTACTGTATTTCTGTTGTGCTCGAAGGCTTTCTATTAATTTAATTCAAGGCCGGAAGAGCTGAGCGAGTACTATTGAATCTTGATTCAACAAGATTTAAACTGAAGATCTCAATCTAAGAGGATCTAATTCATTTATTACTTGTACTCGTAAGATTCAGATGAAAATTCCACATGTCAGGAACACTAGCACTTTTTCGGAGGAGACGAAGTTGATAATCTCCTCTCCTCTCCTCTTCAGTTTCTTTAATAAATATGCATTCATTCTCAACATCACTCACTGTTCGATTTTCTCCGGATTGTCTTGGTGGTGGGTGCGGCGAGACAGGCACCACCACCTCCACTTCTCCCACCACCTCCTTCTCTAGATTCACAGTCACCAAACGCCCACCTGTTCTGGTGTCCCCTAATCAACTCCTACACCACCGCCAGGCACCACCACCGCCAGTGGATCCTGTTCGCCCGCCACCTCCTTCTTGAGATTCAGAGTCACCAAACGCCCACCCGTTCTGGTTTCCCCTAACCAACTCCTACGCAACCTCTTTATCATACCAATATTGACGATCAATACTTATGTTTTATCCATAATGCCGCGACTCATCCTTGAATTACTATTGGAGAGGGTCTCGGCAAGCTTACTATCCCTTTTCCAGAAGATTAAGAAATGCATATGATAAGGGTAAGCTTATAATGGACGCAGATATTTCCTTGGAAGACTTGGGAGATCTCTCTCCACCTATTCCTCCTGCTCTTGACTTTATAGGTAACGTTCCAGGATCGGATACCATCACTGACTCTCCACTACTTTTGTTTCAGGTAAGTCATTGTTGTTTTCAGTTTAATTGTTATTTGTTTCTGCATGCATAATTGTAATTTTTTTTATTTAAAATCATGGGAATAAGTAATTCGTAGGTTTGATCTCTGTTTCAGGTAAGTCATTGTTGTTTTCAGTTTAATTGTTATTTGTTTCTGCATGCATAATTGTAATTTTTTTTATTTAAAATCATGGGAATAAGTAATTCGTAGGTTTGATCTGATTTGAGATTAAGTAATTGGTAGAGATTAAGTAATTGGTAGGTTTGGTCTGATGTGATCTGATCTGAGATTAAGTAATGATCTGAGATTAAGTAATTGGTGAGAATAAGTAATTGGTAGGTTTGAGCTGATTGCAACTATAACCTAAAATATATTCAATAGTTTGTAAGTCAAATATATCAATAACTTGAATTTGTGTGATTTAGAAAGTTCTAGATTATCCTTGTTCAAACTCACTAAATCTAAGACATTGATTGTTTGGTTTATTTAAATGAGGATTGTCTAATTGTTACCTTTATTATTGATCTATTGATCCATGCTTATGCAGATAAAGATGTTGTGGAGTGCTATGAAGAGACAAGGCCCTAGTGCACTTTTTCTTTCCTTTTGCTCCTTAATGAATTATTTAGAAATATCGACCATAGTGAATCTTGTGTTTTTTCTTCATATTTATTTTTAATTGATTATCTTATCCTTATGCAACATTACCAAAAATAAAGTGTTTTTTTAATAGAAAACCAATTTAGGTTAATTTGGGAAATTTTTTTAACTCCCAATATTTTTTTGTAATTGCACTCATTGGGACATCGATCAGATGAAGTTTTCTTCTCATTAATTTTAAAATCTGCTTACTATTAATCCAAGCAACTGGGTTCTGCTGGAACGAACAAACAAAAAAAGATAAAATATTAGTCCATGGGTTCTTCCATTGAAAAATATAATCTCCTTTTTTGTCAAAGCCAAAGAGAGGTCGTTGGTATTTATGTTCTCTTTTACTAGCATTTTTATTACTCATATTTTTTGGTTGTTTCATAATTATTCTTGTTAATGCTACAATTATAAATGATATTTCTGTTTTTGTTTTACAATAAATATAATATTAAAATTAGTTAGGTATAAATACATAAGTAGGAAATCGAAAATGGAAAATATCTATCCATAAATCAATGTACATTTTGTTTCTATTTATTTAATATATCTTAAATAATTTTCTTTCTATAATTGTTTTTATTTTTTAATTTGATATATTTCAGAAAATTTTATATTTTAATATTTATTTATTAATTAATTGGTAAGAATAAGTAATGGGTAGGTTTGAGCTGATTACAACTATAACTTCAAATATATTCAATAGTTTGTAAATCAAATATATCAATAACTTGAACTTGTGTGATTTAGCAATTTCTAGATTATCCTTATTCAAACTCACTAAAACCAAGACATTGATTGTTTGGTTTATTTAAATGAGGATTGTCTAGTTGTTACCTTTATTATTGATCCATGCTCATCGAGATAAAGATGTGGTGGAGTGCTATGAAGAGACAAGCTAGCTCCTTACTCAATGAGTTATTTAGAAATATCCACCATAGTGAATTTTGTGTTTTTTATTCATATTTGTTTTTAATTGATTATCCTATCCTTATGCAACAGTACCAAAAATCAAAGTGTTTTTTAATAGAGAAATAATTTAGGTTAATTTGGAAAAAAAAATTAACTTCCAATATTTTTTTGTAATTGCACTCATTGGGACACCGATCATATTAAGTTTTCTTCTCACTAATTTTAAAATCTTCTTACTATTCATCCAAGCAATTGGGTTCCACTGGAAAAAAATGAAATAGATAAAATATTAGTCTACTTGTTCTTCCATTGAAAAATATAAACTCCTTTTTTGTCAAAGCCAAAAACAGGTGGTTGGTATTTCTATTCTCTACTACTAGCATTTTTAGTACTCATAATTTTTGGTTGCTTCATAATTATTCTTGTTAATGCTACAACTAGCACAACCACAATCAAGCTCTGGGCATTAAATAACCGCATAACCCTGTGCATTAAATAACCATTGTGGTAAGACGACGGGGTAAGAGTACCAAGCATGAAAATTCCTCTCAGTAAATAATAATTTGAATAAAAATTGTGGTTGGTAAACTTGGGCTCTTTAGAAAATGAAACATTAATCAATCAGAGGTGGCAATCAACTAGCCATTATAGTAAATTTGAAATATGATTAAGTAAAAGTAAAAAAATAAACATGTAAACGGATGTCTTTATAATAGTGAGGAAGTTAGTGGTTGAAATCACAACCATTGATTTATTGGGACTACTAAGAATATTCCAACAATATTTAATCTTGTCCATATAAAACTGATTAAGTACAAAAAACATATTAAATGTACCCATTGTCAATAGATGTACGCCTTTCAGCATAATTATAAATGGTATTTCTATTTTTGTTTCACAATAAATATAATATTAAAATTAGCTATGTATAAATACATAAATAGGAAATTGAAAATTGAAAATATCTATCCATAAATCAGTGTACATTTTGGATTAAATATTTTTCAATATACAATTTTGTTTCTATTTATTTAATATATCTTAAATAGTTTTCTCTCTATAATTTTTATTTTATTTTTAATTTGATATATTTCAGAAAATTGTATATTTTGATATTTATTTATTAATTAATGATCATATAGTTTAGTTTTGGAATAACAGATATTCTATTTTCTTACATATATGTTACAATTTTTTTAATTGATTAGAGTAGGATGTGGAAAACCAAGATTATTAATTATGTATAATTTTCAAAAATGTCAATTATAAAAAATCATTATCATCTTTTTTATATTTTTAGTATTTAGAATAATATTTAAATTCTTCTAATAATTAAATAAAAATGTATTTATTATATTATATTATATTTGTTTTTTTTTCTTGTAACTATCAAGCATCCACAATATTTTAAAGTTTCAATGTTTTAATATTATTTGAAGTAGTTTTAAGTGATATATAATGGTAATTGTATAGTCTATTATTTTTCATATGAAATTATGGATAGAAAGAGAGAGGTCATGGGAGGAGAGAACTTAGAAGCATAGAGAGGGAGAGAATGAGAGAGAGATAGATAGAAGGAAGAGACATGGAGGTGGCATATATATATATATAAAGAGAGAGAGAGAGAAAGAGAGAGA
>ML777620.1:80728-101735 GCA_009831015.1 Picea engelmannii
GAGAGGGGTCATAGGGGGGAGGGAGGAAGTGAGGGGGATATATAGAGAGACAAAGAGAGAGAGAGAGAGATGGGATGGTGGGAGAGAGAGAGAGGGGTGGGTTGAGGGACAAATATAGAGAGGGTGAGGGTGATAGGGAAGGAGGTAGGGAAATGGAGAGAGATAGATATATATATATATATAGAGAGAGAGAGAGGGCAGGTAAGGGGAGAAGAGGTGAGATAGGGGTGGGCGGGGGGAGGGAGGAAGTGAAGGGGAGAGTTAGAGAGAGAGAGAGAGGGTGGCTATAGGTAGGCTACAAAAAAAGTTGCAAAATGTCAAACAAAAATAGGTTAAGATCAAAAAAAAATCCAACTTTTGGCAGTGAATGAATGTTGTAAACAATATTTTCTTCAACATGTGGATAGGAAGGCCATTGCAGTTGCTAGAAGGATTATGGAAGACATAAATAAAAGTGATATTAGGGAATTTGTCTTGAATTCACTTCTTTCAAATGGATTCATGTAAGAAATCTATGGCCATGGCCTACTTTCCTATTGTTAGAAAAGTAAAGAACATGAGACTTAATGACAATATTATTTGTAAGAAAGAATGGTACAAGATACATAACATTAAAAAAAGTACCTTATGTAAATAGAAACATGATTTCCATCATGGACACATCAAAGCCATGAATGGTAACACCAACACATGCAAATCACGTGCACATACCATGGAAGACATAGCAATATTACATGGAATTTTAATGGATAATTCAAATTATTCACCAAACCAGAAATGTCAAGTTGAAGAAGACGAAAGGTATGCTCCTTTAATATCCTTTTCTTCTAGTTACACTCAAAGTTATTTGTTAAATGAGATCAATGAGGCTCCTTAAATGCTCAATTACCCATCAATATCACAACCAACAATGAGAAATATTTAGAACACTCATTTTTGAGATGTGGAATTCTCAAAGAATACCAACTTCAATAATTGTAGTGAATGTATCGTGTTGAAAGAACATGTGAAATCAACAACTACATAATAAATGGAAGAAAAGGCACGAGTTATATTGAAAAAACATAACAAGGATGTTATGTGTGGAAAATATTGCTACTATTCCCACACAATTATGTCAAAGTGGTTTCCAAAGGAATATTTGAGCATTATCCATGATAAAATGGAAAAAACAAAGACTTCAATCCCAAGGCTACGTTTCAAATAGAAATCTATTGTAGGAACAAACTTGGGTTTGTCATTGATGGTTATGCTAATACATGGGCATAACACAAGAGGTTTTGGTCATTTGTCCCTACCATCTGTACATATGGTAACACAATTTACTATTACATCCCTTGCAAAGTTCTCGAGGGACCTTGAAGATCCACACCTTGATATGTATGGTGATTTTATCTATGAGAGTGGAAGTTATAGAAACCCACTATAAAATGAATTATAGACAATTGCATTTACTCTAAATGTAGAGTGTACAAGGATGGATTTCTATCTCATGGAAGATTAAAAAATCAGAATGTTGATTTTAAACCTCTTCATCCACATGTGTTGTTACAGTTGGACAATGCAACAAGAGATAATAAGATTCGTTATCTTTTCATGTTTCTATCAATTTTAACTGCACTTGGTGTCTTCATCACTATTGAGATTGGGTTCTTGTTTGTGGGACACACTCATGAAGACATAGATGGAACCTATGGAAGAATTTCTTCCAACTTGAAAAGTAAAGACATATTCTTTACTTGAAATAATGGATACATATCGTGATTGAAGAAAAAAAAGTTTTTCCACCTACATTGATTGACATGGTGTTTGACTTCAAAAGTTTCGTTGAAGGTCCTTGAAGGATACATCAAGGAGGGAAAAAAATGCACTAGTCGGACATTTTAATGTCCAATACTTTCAATTTCTTGTACTCAATGATGTTCATATACTACGGTACATAAAATATTTTTCAATATATAATTATGCTTGTATTTTATTTAATATATCTTAATTAGTTTTCTCTCTATAATTTTATTCATATTTAATTTGATATTTCAGGTTCAGTTTTATGTATGTCTCTTGTGCAAAGGTAGTATAAACTTGTATATTTTGATATTTATTTATTAATGATAATATAGTTTAGTTTTGGAATTCCCTTTATTAGCATATTATATTCTCTTACATATATGTTATAATTTTTTTAATTGATTAAAATATGATGTGCAAAACTTAGATTATTAATGATGTATAATTTTCAAAAATGTCAATTAAAAAAATCATTATCATCTTTTCTATATTTTTTTATTATTTAGAATAATATTTTAATTATTTTAATGTTTAGAATAATATTTAAATAAAAATGTGTTTCTCATATTTGTTTTTTTGTCTCTTTCTTTCAAGTATTAAACATTCTTGAAACAATATTTCAATGTTATTTGAAGTAGTTTTAAGTGATATATAATGGTAATTGTATATTTTATTATTTTTCATATGAAAGTATTTACTCTCTCTCACTATCTTATATGATAAACGGGTAGTCTAAATGTTCTACCTTCTTATGATTTTCTAGAGACTTTTTCTGTTTGATTTTTCCTAAAATCCAGTGAGGAATAGTTGTATCTGCATATTTGAGTGGCTAAGTTTGTATAATCCAAGTGACTAAGGGGTTTTTCAACACATTGAACCCATTTATGCATTCAGAAATGAAATTTAAACAATAGAAAATAATGATTTTGTCCACATTTACATTGTCAGATTCCGGCCAAAAAGCTCAAAAAGGTGGAAAGTTTATCCAACGCCTATGATAAATATGTACGTTTGGATAATATTTTAGATGATATGAGAATTTTTTAGTGGTATATATTAACATATATAAAATATTTATAATATAAATTATTATTTTTAGGGGAAGGGAGAGACAAAAGAAATAAGGGGACGAGATGGATAAAGGGATATGGATATAGATAGAGAGGTTCGGGGGAATGAGAGAACTTAGAAGCATAGAGAGAGAGGGGGGGAGGGAGGTAGGATATAGAGAGGAGGGAGGGAAATATAAAGGGGGGGGGTAAAGAGAGGGAGGAATCTATAGAGAGAGAGAGAGAGGGAGAGAGAAGGGAGGAGAGATTTAGGGAGGGAGGGGGAGAGAGTGGGGTGTAAAGGGGGGAGTTGGGAGAGAGATATAAAGACAAGGAGAAACCTATAGAGTTAGGGGAGAGAAGGGGAGGGGAGAGAGGGAGGAACCGAGAGGGGAGAGAGGAGAAATATAGAGGAATAAAGGAAGGGAGGAAGTGAGGGGGGAAGAGAGAGAGTGAGAGGAAAAGAGGTTGAGGGATAGAGAGAGAGAGAGGGATTGTGAGAAGAAAGAAGGAGAGAGAGAGAGAGAGAGAGGTATTTGTGGGGAGGGTGAGGGAGGTAGAGATAGATAAATAGATGGGGGAAGTTAGAGAGATATGGGATAGAAAGGGAGGGGTGAGAAATAGAGAGAAGGAACGAGGGAGGGATAGGGGTAGAGAGAGAGAGAGGTGGGGGGGAGGATTGAAGGGGGAGACATATAGGGAGGGAGGGATAAGAGTAGAGGTAAATTTGGGGGGGATGGATGTGGTTAGAGAAGGGGTGATATATATATAGATACACAGAGAGAGAGAGAGAGAGAGTTGTGGGTAGGGAGTGGGGGAGGTAGGGAGAGATAGATAAAGAGAGGGAGGAAGCTAGAGAGATGGAGAGAGTTTATGGGGGATGTGAAGGAGGGATCTAGAGAGAGAGAGAGGGGGAGAAAGATGATGGAGTGATAGGAGAATAGAGAGAGAGAGAGAGAGAGAGAGAGAGGATAGAGAGTGATAGGGAGATATAGTGATGCGAATAGATATGGAAAGAGGGAGGGGAGAGAGAGTAAGAGAGAGAGAGAGAGAGAGATTCTAAACCCTCTCTCCCTCCCTCCATCTCTCCTACTCCCCTATATTCCATTATCTCTTGCTCTCCCTCCCTCACTTTTCTTCCCTTGTCTCTCCCACACTCACCCTCTCTTTGTATCCCTCCTTATCTCTCTCTCTCTCTATCCCCCCCTATAAACCTCCCTCTAAATCTCTCCCTCCTTCCCCATCTCTCTCTCTTTCCTACTATCCTCCCTTTATCTCTCCTTAAATTTCTCTACCTCCCCCACCCTCTCTCTCTCCTTCCCCTCCCTATCCCCCTATCTTAGAATTTCTCTCTCTATATTAATCTCTACCTCTCTCTCTCCCTCTACCTTCTCTTCTCTCTTTGATGAATCTCTCTCTCTCGAGTAGGAGTTAAGAACTATGGTTAGCATCAAAATTGAAGGTTGAATGAGGCCATCGACATGATTTGTGTTTCTGTTCTTTTTCTTCATGTTCAAGTGAAATTTTTGCAGATATGTGGTCAACGCGTGATGGTTATCATTCTATAACTATCGTTTTGTTTGTATGAATTCCAAAGGCATGTGATTAGTGTAGATGATTGTTTCCTACACTAGAATGCAATGATTCCAATATCAACATGCCTTCATAATGGACTACATATATTTTTCATAGGTGGGGTATATACAAACAACATCAGATAGTGTTTCACTATGATATGATATTGGATTTCCATGCTAACTGAGGCGTGAATCAATAGCATAATATGAATCACATGTCTCAATATCAAATGGCCATTGTAGGTCTAGAAAAATAAGGATTGTTTTTTATTAGTGTTGGAATTTCAAATCCACGAAAGATTTCTATTGGGAGGTGACCCACAAAATTTTCCTTCACTCGACCCTTGGTCACCTAGCTCATGGCCCAAGAAATATGAGATAACCACAAAATAAACTTATGGTAGAAGTTGGAAAGGACCATGAAGTTGCAGAGCTCATTCATTTTCTTTGAGGTTGGCCAATCATGGATAACTTGGATCATGGATAGATCCACATGCACACCCTACTCACCCACGATGTATCCCAAATATTGGATTCTCTCCATACCGAAGGAGAACTTATCCAAATTTTCATATAACTTGTGTTGTTACAGGTTTCCCAAGACCTACGAAATATGCTTCAACTTTTCCTCCCAAACTTTTCTAAAGATGAGGATTTCATCTACATATATGTAATACCCCTAGGCCAAACCTAATTCAAATATAAATACAAATGTACTTAAGTTGGTGAGTTGTTTCAGATCATTTTTGTATGCACCTTTCATGGTATAGTGCGTACATGTACTGCAAACTAAAATGATGAAGTGTGCACATGCCAGGATACTGCGCGCAACAACTTAAGTGCGTGCAATTTTGAGGCCAAGGAGCCTTTGTGTATATTTTGTGTTTTATAGGTTATTGAGTGAGTTATTATAAGCTAGGAGGCTTATCTTTTGTATTAGGCCAATGAGCTTATTTTTGTATATGTCTTATCATTAATAAAAAATACATAAATGTGCATAGAACAAACATGATAAAAGAGTATGGGGGACTAAACTCCACTAGTTGGGGAAAGGGGAGGATTAAAAGTTAAGAAAAAGGGATAAGGTAGGAGGCTAAGCCAAAAAGGAATATTTTGTTAATATTCCTTAAAGTATAAAGTATGGATAATTATTTTATCCTAAGTTCTAAGGATGGGGACAAGTGGGCCAAAGTAGCTCCCAACATGAAAAGTGTCAAGTTGGTAACATGCATACATATAGCTTGGAATTAGTTCATTTTGGGGGGCGATTCATCCATTCATGGGATTATTCATTCATCCATTCAAGGATTCTAGGATCATTCACTCACTCAGGGAGTTGTCCTCTGTACCTTCCTATCACTATGCCTGAACTTGTATCCGTACCCATACCTTTTTGTGTACCTGCTTAGCTCGGGAGCTAGACTGAAGAAGCGGGTTGTCAGGCCCATGGGATATTGAAGAGGTGAGTTTTTAGGCCCCTGAGAAATATCTCAAGGTGAGAGAATTGATTGGAATTGATTTTTGAAGGTGCTAAAATGCCACTACATGGTTCTGAGAATTCATGTCCAGCCTGTTGTTGAAGCCTAAAAAGTACGTGGGGAAGCCAAGGACTATTGAGAAGAGAAGGGGCACACTTCCTGGGGTGGGACAGTCGTTTGGGGAATGAGGGACTATAGGCTATTTTTTTGATTTGGAACCTACGAATGAGTCTTTCCTATTGTCTATGATACATCATCTTGGTTAGGATCTACTCGGGTGGAATTTAGTCCTAGCTCGGGGGTGACCCACCACTGAGAGTGATGAGCAATGTGGTCTAAGGCTGGGAGGTTTGTGAAAGGTCTCCACGCAGTTGGTGATATTCTTACCAAGGTAAGTGTCAATTGTGTATTAATTTATATGTTCCATTATTATTTATGTGTTATATTTATGGGCATTTCATGTCTATGATGCATGTCTATTCTTATTGTCATTTTCATATGAATTTGTGCATTTACACTATGTATTTATTTGTTTAATGTTTCTATATAAAGTTCTGGTAGAGTCTCTATGTGTATATGTTTTTAATTGAATTACAACTCGAAACTTTTATGTGGCATAGCCCTGTTGGATTTAGGGGATGTTACAATGTGGTATTAGAGAATACACAATTTTTTTGGAGTAGCATGGCCCAACCTAGGTGTTCGGGGATGTTACAATATGGTATAAGAGCTTCAATTTTCAACATTGATCCTGGATGGGATAATCAAGTTAAGTTGAAGATAAATTTCATAGAGGATTGATTAAGGGTTGGCCAAATTTCAAGTTAGAGAGCATCCATGGTAAAAATTAGAAGCAACTGTGTGGAATTGCGAAAAATTCCCAATTTATGTTGTTAAATTCATAGGGAAAATGAGAAATTTGGCCAAGTGGTGAGATATTATTGATTTAATATATTTTCTAGAAAATTCATACCTACAATTGGTCGAATTTGAATTTACAGTGAAGCCATGACAGATGGAGTGAAATTAGTTGATTAAAATTCTCAATTCATGAATTAAGTGTGGCAAAAATCCATTCGAGAAATGTGAACCCACAACAATTTTTTGATGCAGAGGTTGAACTGGTGTTATCGGGGTGAAATTGAATTTTTTTTATAGTTGTAGAATGAATATGGTAAAAATGGGGAAAAGGTTAGGAAAAATACCCAATTTATGCAGCGGAATTCACGAGGAATCGATGCACATAAAAATGAATGTGTGCAGGTGGGAACACTAAAAATGCATGATGCGCAATGAAAAGATTTTGATTGTGGAAAAATATTGGCATGCGGGTGCACATGCTAAAATTTGATGATGCACGGAAAAATATTGGTGTGCGGGCGCACATGCTAAAATTTGGCACTGCGCTAAAAAATATTGGCTTGTTGGTGTATGCGCTAAAATTTGGCATTGCACAAAAAACTATTGGTGTGTGGTTGTGCGCGCTAAAATTTGGTGCTGCGCGAAAAATTATTGGCATGCGTACACGCACACTAAAATTTGGTGTCGGGCGGAAAATATTGGTGTGCTGGTCTGCACGCTAAAATTTGGTTCCACGAAAAAATATTGGTGTGCGGGTGCACACGCTAAAATTTGGTGTTGCGCCGAAAAATATTGACGTGCGGGTGCATGTGCTAAATATAGCATTGTGCGGTGCATATTGAGTGATGCATGCATAATACTGGCACATGTTGCGCACACGCATAATAATGGCGTGCGTGGTGTGCACAAATTTGACATAGCGCAGAGGGATTTTGTTGGGGCATGCACAATATGGGTATATGTTGTCGCACAACAATTTAGTTAATGGTGCACGTGGAGTAACAGTGCATGGTGGGGGCATAGTAAACATTGACATGGTGTAGTGTGTAGAGTAAAATGTGTGCGGAATATTAGCACACAATAGGTATTAGTGCAAGAATCAAAATTTTGTGTGATAGATATTGGAGCACGACACAAAAGTAGTGTGCACCAGTTATTCACGGGACAAAGAAGTGATGCACAATAGTTATAGGTGCATGGAGCATGAATTACCTTGTGGTGTTGTTGCTCATGCTAAATATGGGTTTACAGGTTGAATTTGTGTGTGTTAATTCCTTTGGATGGTGAACAACAACAAATAACCAAAGAATTTCTTCGACAATTTATATTGTTTGAACATCATTGTTTTGCAGCGCGTTTTTCAGGCCCTTAACCATGTTTTTAGCTACTAAAAAACCACGAGGCCCTTAATAGTGTCTTGAGTTTTATGCTTCAATCTATCCCTGTGTACATGTTCTCTTCCCTGGCTTCCCCACAAACAATCATCAAAAGTATAAGGAACCCACAGAGAAACTTCCACTGGCATGGTCATGATCCTAGAAAAAAGTGGGCCTTAGTTAGTTGGGAAGAATTTTCCAAACCAAAATCCTTGGGCAGAATAGGCCTCCGAGAAAAAGGAAAGATAAAGAAAACCATGGGGGAAATGATTTTGTGGCGTTGGCTCAAATGTCTAGATCAACTATGGGCAATACTCTGGAAGCACAAATACACTCTGCACATCCCACACACTCATCTCATTGGGCTAGAAGATCAAATACAAGGATTTGACGTATGGAACACATCATGTAAAAATCAATCACTCATATAGGCTCATGCGTTTTTGAATGTTTGAAACACTCAAAACGCTTTGTTTTAGAAGGACTCTTGGAAACAACTTCCCCCATTGCAAGTTCACCCCTATTAGTTTCACATCGAATATTTTGAGCTCCTCAAAATTTTCGACCTATGGATTAACATCTCTCTTCACCCCCCTTGGTGAAGATGGAAAATGCTCCCACAATACCTCCACACACCAACAAACTATGACCTACAACAATGGCGAGACACAATAAACCAAAGGAAAATTTGCATTAGTGAGAATCTCGACATTCTTCGTTGGGGTACAACACCACTGGAACTTTCACAATCAAATAGGGTTATCATCTATAAGAAAATTTTCGTAGCCAACCAAAAGATCACTTATGGAATATCATTTTGATATCCAAACTATGGCCAAAAGTATCCACCTTTATTTGGATTTTACTCCAAAATAGAATATTGATTTGGGATCATCTTAGGAAGCGAGGCTTCATGGGACCATCAATTTGGCATCTTTGTCATCATTCTCATCATTATCATCATGGACATTCACATCATTCTCATCATTCTAGCCATAAAGCCTCTTTCAAGAAACAGTTATTAAAGCTTGAGGTAAAATTTCTTGTACCTGTGTTTAATGGAGATGCTAATCCTGAAAATCTAGATAAATTGATCTAACAGGTTGAAGTATATTTTTGTGTTCAACATATTGATAAAGAGGACGTTAAAGTGCAATTGGATTCTCTTTGATTGGAAGACATCGCTCTCATATGGTGGGGGAGAAAACTTTAAGACATAATTGAGTGTGGTAATCTTCTTTCCTCATGGTTGGAAATTAAATCAGCGATAAGGAAGCAATTTTATCCATTGGGTTATCTACATAAATCAATGATGGAATGGAGAACTTTAAAGCAAAGTAAAGGTAAAAATGTACAAAGTTTCACAGAATAATTTAGGAAGAAAGCTCTTGCATTAAAAATTCCTATGGATTCTTATGAAACTTTGATGAAGTATATTGGCACACTTCATATTTATATTCATCATACATAGCTCTTGTTTAACACCACCTCTCTTCACAAAGTTTGTGTGAAAGCCACTCACCTTGACAACATGGGAAATCATGTTCAAGAAGATCCCACAAAGAAACCTTTCAATCTCCCACATAATCTATTTAAGAAGTTTAAAAGGAAGGACAAGAAGACTGCTACACTGATGAGAGAAGGAGGAAAGCCATCTTGCACTCATTGTGAGAAAATCGGTCATGATGATGAACATTCTTGGAAACTACATCTAGAGAAGAGACCAAAATAGTTCGGTGGAAAGGGGAAGACAAATTTTTTTCTACAGTGCAACAAGATCTTGGTTCCAATCCAGGAGACGAAGGAAATATCACAGTTGTTGGACTATAAGGTAAAGATTCCCTTCATGCTAGTTCAAATTCCAATAATGAATCTCATGATGAAGAATGAAAGAGGAATTAATTATTTCATATAAGGGTTTTATCTAAACAAACTAATATAGATAAATTATTTTATTTGGGTTCCCAAGTAAACTTGATATCTGAACCACTTGTCAAAAACATGGATCTTGAAACGAAACCACATCCAAAGCCTGATCCTCTTGGTTGGGTATGCGATAAAGAAAATCTTAATGTCACCAAACAATATAGGGTCATATTTTCTATTGATTCAAAGTTGATTTATGAAGTGTATTTGGATGTTGTATCACTTGATATATGTGGCATACTGTTGGGGAGTCCTTATCTTGAACATAGAAAAGAAGTCTTCTTTCATCATGAAAAAAAATACCACCTGACTAAGGGGGGAGTGGAATATATTGTTAGAGCTCACAACATGAGGGTAAACACAACACTTTTTAGTGAAAAACAAATGAAGAGATGCATAAAAACTAATAAGAGATATGTACTCATGGTCATAAGAGAGAAAGATGTCGGAAAATCTTACACTTTCCAAGGCTATGATCCTTCTCATAAGAAAGAATTAATTGATATTGTTTCAAAGTATGATGATATTTTATAGGAACCAGATTTATTAGCTCCTAAGAGGTAAATCCAACATGAGATACACCTTTCGTATGATTGTCCTCATCCTGATGTGTGCATGCATGGGATGTTAGTTGTAGAGATGACAAAGATCAAAAAACATGCACAAGGCTTATTGGATCAAGGGGTCATTGGGCCCAATTCATCTCCTTTTGGTTCTTCGATTGTGATGGTGCCAAAGAATGATGTCACATGGAGAATGTGTGTCCATTACCAAGCCTTAAATAAAATCATGGTGAAAAAATGATACTGTCTTCCTCGTATATATAATTTAATTGATCAGTTAAAGAATGTTGTTTATTTCACTAAGTTGGATTTTCACAGTGGATACCATCATATCAGGGTTGAAAAACATGATACATGGAAGACTGCCTTTAAAACCAAACAAGGATTGTTTGAGTGGTTACTTATGTCATTTGGGCTCTGTAATGCTCCAAGAACTTTCATGCGTGTGATGAATGATGTATTCAAGCCTTTCCTAGATGATTTTGTGATTCTATATTTAGACGACATTCCTATTTTTAGTGGGACTTGGGATGAACATGTGAGACATATAAAGAAAGTATTGGATACTTTGAAAAGGGAAACATTTAATGTAAAATTTTCTAAAGGTGAATTTGGAAAGACTGTACTTGCGTACTTGGGTCATATTGTAGGAGGAGGAGAATTACAAATTGATCCTTCCAATATTGATGTAATTGTAAATTGGCATGAGCCCAAAAGTTTATTTGAGATATAGATATTGTTAGGTGCAGTCTAATATTGGAGGAGGTTTATTTCAAAATTCTCTTTTATAGCAACTCCGTTGCATGCCTTAATCAGTGTGAAAAACACTTTTCAGCAGGGTGAAAAGAAACAAAAATGTTTCGACACTTTGAAGGAAAATATCAGTACCACACCAATATTAGCACTTTCAAATATTCAACAACCCTTTGAGATCGAGACAAATGCCAACAAATACGCCATAGGTCTAGTATTCATGCAATATCATAAGCCCATCTGTTACAAGTCTGAAACAAGCCTATCCATTCAGAATTTAATGGTCAGTTCACCTGGAACAATAAGCAAATGAGCCAGCATCAGGTCATAACAAGACTCGACAGATTTCTAGTGTCAGATTAAATCATAATGAAGGGGCTAACCCTAGACTGCAACAATCTCCTATGGGGGTGATCTGATCACTGCTCAGTACATCTAGACACTGGCTTCCATCCCACACCAAAAAACTGACCCTTCATATTTCAGAAATTCTGGATGGAACACCCATGTTTCAACAAAAAGATCAAACAATGGTGGTGTGAGTAGGAACTAGAGCAAGGGACAAGGATGTTCCAACTCTACAAGAAACTAAAACACATCAAATATAGGCTCAAGGAGTGGAACAAGGACACCTTTGGGAATATAAACCAAGAGAAGAACAAAATTGAAGAAAAAATAAAAAATCTCCAGGAAACCTGCATTTTGGAGGGCTACAATGAGAAGTGAAAAAGGGAGGAGATATAGATGACCCAGGATTGGGATGAACGGTGAAAGAAAGAATAAACTCTTTGGCGACAAAAGTACCAGATTAGATGGCTAAAGGAAGGAGAAAGGAACACCAGGTTTTTTCATAGAAAAACCATGGCCAGAAGAACCGACCACAAAATCTTGAAGATAAGGGACTAGAATGGCATAGAAACATAATCCCATTAGGATATCGAAACAACTCTAGTAAACCACTTCCATGGGATAGCCCAGAAACCTAACCAAGATAGAAAGGAGGCCATACAAAAGGTAATCTAGCATATCCCTCACCTTGTAATAGATGAAGAAAATCACAACCTGATCAAACCTATTGCAGAGGAGGAAATAGACCAAGCACTCCAAGAAATGCCCAATGGAAAATCCCTAGGCCCAGATGGTTTCACCTTGGATTTCTTCAAAGTCTATTGGGAAATCGTCAAACATGACGTCTATAGGGTAGTTGAAGACTCTAGAAGGTCAGCCTCCATTCTGTAGGCACTAAATTCTACATTGATTACACTCATCCCCAAAGAAAAATAAGCCAAAACCCCTGATCATTACATACCTATAGCATTGTGCAATGTGATGTATAAGATAATTTCCAACATTATAGAAAATAGATTGAAACCACTCCTACCCACACTGGTTTCACAAGAGCAGGAAGGTTTCATGGAAGGAAGGAAAATAATGGACAATATTATCCATGCCCACGAACTTATCCACACCCTGAAGCTGCAGAAAATATGAGGAATGATAATACAACTAGACCTAGCAAAAGCTTATGAAAAAATTAGTTGGCACTATATGGTCAAGACCCTGGAAGCCTTCGGTTTCATCCAACACTGGATCAGATGGATTGTCAACTTAGTTTACACAACAAGCTTCTCATTACTAATAAATGGATCCCCTACCAAACCTTACTCTCCCACAATAGGCATCAGGCAGGGAGACCCATTGTCCCCCTTCATATTCATCTTAATAACAGAAGGACTCAGTCGAAGCATAAAAAGTGCAACCGCAATAGGGGAAACAAAAGGTATCAAACCCTACGAGAATTACCTAACTTCTACACAACAATAGTTTGTGGATGATACCTTACTACATGGCACACCCACGGTCAAAGAAGAGAAAGCCTAAAAATGAATCTTATACGATTTTGGGGAAGCCTCGGGGGCAGAGATAAATCTGTCCAAATTTATGATCTTCATCTTTAATACCAACCCTTCCATCCGAAGGAATTTGGCCAACATATTGGACTTTGAATGCAAAACCCTCCCAACCAAGTACTTGGGCATCCCCTTAATAGACAAAGCCTACAAGCTATCAACTTAGGAAGGAATAGTCAACAAGCTACAAGACCAGGTAAAAAACTAGACATACAGGTCCCTCAACCTAGACGGAAGACTTATCCTAACCAAGTCGGTTTTGAAAGCTATCCCAACTTCTATGATTTCATTCTTCCCCGCCCCGAAGGGGATTATACAAAAAATAAGAACCGGACAAATGGAATTTATGTGGCAAGGAGAGGAATCAAGGAAGAAATTGGCACTGGTGGCTTGGGAGAAAGTATGTAAGCCAAGAAGAAAAGGAGGCCTCGGACTACACGACCCGCAAGCGACCAACGAAGCCTATGGAGAAAAACTCTAGTGGTGATGGGTCAAAGAAAATACCATGCCATGGGTCAACCTGTGGAAGGAAAAGTATGCCCTGGACATTAGTGATCAGGGTAAAATCTGCTTCAGAGGCACCGGGGAAGGTTCTGCGATCTAGAACTTAGCCTGACACAACAAGACCTGGATCCACACACGCAGCTTTTGGGAAATAAGGAATGGTAGAACCACTCGATTCTGGGAAGATGCCTGGCAACAGGAACCCAAAATGGAAAAACCTAGCTTGGAGGAACTACAACATGAGATTATGGAGCAAGGAAAAACATGAGTCTACCATTACTGGAAATAAGAAACAAACCGCACCAAATGGAGAATCTTGAACACCCTCACTCCACAGATAAGAGACCAGACTGCAGCAGCAATAAAAGAGGTGGATGAGGAATTGGCGAGATGAAAAATAACATTCATAGATGGCAATGACCAGCTAAGATGGGGGCACAAAGAAAGAGGGTAATTTAACCTTAAATAAGTATGTTACTACATAGAAAACGAGAACCAAGAGGACATGACACAACAATGGGAGAAGCTCTGGAACAACCCCCATTGGCCAAAAATAAAAATATTTTAGTGGCTAATACTGCACAATGGAATCTTAATGTGGGAAAACTTAAAGAAGAGAGGTCTCATAGGCCCCTCAAGATGTCACCTATGTGGAGAAAAGGAAGAAACAACAAACCATCTCATGGATGAATGCCCCTACACAATAGAAGTATGGGACTGGGTGTCAAGCATCTTCTGACAGTCCAATAGGGTCAGAGGTAATATTGTTGCAACTATAACCACATGGAAGGAAAACTATAGTGAAAACAAAGAGGTGAACCTCTGTTGGACCCTCATTCCCTTCATGATCATTTGGGCAATATGGAAGGAATGGAATAGGCGTGTCTTCAGGAATCAAATATGGATGGTTGGAAAGATAAAGGAAACAGTTAGAGCTATGACAAGAGAAATGGTACAGAGCCGCAACTGCCAAATAGGAGGAGCGCAACTAACAGACTAGGCTCTCAGAATCCTAGAGGCCTTTCAACTGAAAAGAGGACACAACCCCAGGCAGGTGAGATGGTTGTCGCAACTACAAGTAGGTGAACGCAACTAGAAACCGCCACCAGAGGGCTCCCTCAAGCTAAATTTCGATAGGGCATTGAAGGGTAACCATGGACGGACAGGTATGGGGGGAGTAATCAGGGACGATCAAGGAAAAATTATACTACTGTACACTGGGTGTCTGGGGAACTCAACTAACAACGCTGCAGAATTTTGATCCCTCGAGATCAACCTTGAGATACTATGCAGAGAATGAATGACCAACATTGTAGTGGAAGGAGACTCCATGCTCGTCATCAACACATCAAGGAATCTCCAAAATGACACCAAAGTGGGAAAAATTCAGAGGCACTGGCATTTGGCATACTCCCTACAAAAAATTCAGGAACATTTGTAGATGGGGATGACATTTGAGTTGCGTTGGGTCCAAAGGTCAGCAAATGGACTAACAGATAGAATAGATAACAAAGGGGTCGACAAAGAATGAACATAACTGGATTTGACATGGAATAACATCCTAAAAGGTCAGTTTTGGATAGATTGTTCCCAACTAGCAGCAAAGGACTATGATGACAGCCGAAGTACGGGTGACCACATCGAGGCTAGAGGCACAGAATTAATTGAACGACAGGTTGGATCCAGGAAGAATCCGATAGGCCACATTCTCAACACGAGTTACAATGCAGATCACAGTCAATAGAATGAAGTACATGGGTTGGTCGTGGGAGAGCGGAAAGGGTAATCCACAGCCGACAAAGGATGAAGATCAAAAGGGTAGCCTCAGGGTAGTAATGGGTACACCTCATCCACACACAGGTTCCAAGGGAGGAAATTATTGGCATAAAAAGTATGAGGCAAATGATTGGGGCCGAGGTGACGGCACAAATCCCATGAACACACACTTTCAAATAGATAAAAAGGAATGAAAGGTATACCTTTACGAGTGATCCATGATAATTGGGACAAAATCACCTGTGAGGAAACCCCATAAAAGAAGAAACATCAGAGATAGCAACAGACCAATGGGTAGCAATTATAGAGACCAGGAAGGGGCGAATAGAGGTGGAGGACGAAGTCAGGATAGAAGCCACTGCATTTAAATAGATATGGTGAGAATGAATAACACAGAGTAAGAGGGGGCCCCAGGGGGAGGAACTCCCTACAAGCACCTAAAAGATCAATAGGATGGAATAGATAGCCAAAGAGGCCAAAGGAACCTTTCTTGAGCAAGTTGATACAAAAGGAAAGGCGGTCATCAACATATGGGAGTGGGAATTTAACAACAAGTGCCAGGGAAAATCCTGGGGGAACTCATCAAAGAAGCTGACTGGATAAGGGACCCAAGGGGCACACAGCCCAGAAAAACCCTCTAGCACAAAACGGTGGAGGAAGCATGCTGCACAAAAAGGATGATAAGTAAGCTAAGAGCTGACAAGAGAGAGACCAGCAGGGGGGGAAAACGAGGCCACAAGAAGGAACACATAGAAATTTTGATCCGGCTCAGTAATCTGGAGGCCAGTGCAAGACCAATAGAAGAGGACCAGAGGAACTAGAGTGAAAAATTGGAAAGACTAGCAGGACAATTCCAAAACTACCTTCATTATTTCCACCACATGGACATCACTCCAGGAGACCGACGTGGCACACCAGCCTGCATCAGAAGGATGCACACAGTGGAACAATAAAAGGAGAACGTGACAAGGAAGGAAGGAAAGGAAAGAAACCCAATCCTCTTGGAATAGCGCAACCTCATCCCAAGGTCTTTTTGTCTATCAGTGTACGAGAAACCCTCATTATGTTTTTCTAGCTTTATGTTTTTTCTTATGTATAGGTTTTTCAAACGAATTTTCAGAGACTGGGTCGGTTTTCTCGGGTGGCAATCCAGGCCTCCCTCTACCTATGTAGACAACGCAACTTCGGTGGCCCTAACCTGGTTTCCTTTTTGGTAGATCAGGGGTTGACCCTCCATTCATTTTTGTACTATATTTTTCTCAGTGATATAGAATCTCAAGTCACTTACAAAAAAAAAAGTTATTTTGTTTTTTTAATTCCATGACAAAGTTAAGGCCATGTGATTCATTTTTTCATTGAAGTTATTTTTTCTTTTCAATTCCATTACAAAGTTGGGGCCAAGGAATAATTATTAATGGTACTTATACTTTAAAGAATTAAAAACAAATTTATAGATGCTTGAACAACAAAAGTATTTTATATCCAAAACAATGAAAATTAACACGTCATCGTGTAAAATAGAATAACTATATTTGTTGAAAATTTAATTTTATGCTCATTAAGTATCATCAAAATCATTTTAAATGGGTGTGATCAAAATAATTTTAAATAGTGGTCATTATCTACCCATACTTATGCTTTAGAAATCTTTCAATGTGGAAACCTTATTTAAAATATTGCAATTTATTCATAAAACACATAAATTTATCAATTTTATGATTAAATGGTTTTAAAATAATTTTAAATGGGTGTGATCAAAATAATTTTAAATAATGATCATTATCTACCCATACTTATTCTTTAGAAATCTTGCAATGTAGAAACTTTATTTAAAATATTGCAATTTATTCATAAAACACATATAAATTTATCAATTTTATGATTAAATGGTTTTAACACATAAAAAAAATTGTAATGTATTCTTTTTAAAAAAAAACAGAACATAAATCTCACATATCTAAGAGTGATGCATTAAATTGTAAAATAAAATTATATGTTATATATGTAATAGTAAAATAAAATTATATGTTATAAATGTTACAAAAGAAGTGTCTCTACAATTATTATCCCTATATGTTATATGTAGGCACACAAATAAAAAAATGGGGAAAATAAATGAGAAATCATGCATCCTAGCATGACAAACTATACCCGATGGCGGTGAGCGTGAGGGCGAGCTATCATCGTGTTGTGGGCCATATTCAAACAGCTCACAACTTTCAAATTTTGAGAAACGGGATTCGTGAGATTCTGGAGATCAATATTTTGTTGGAGACTGACGGGATTTATACGTTAGCGTTGTTAGCGTTTTTGGAGAATGACGAGATTTAGAATCAAGCTTTTTTGTATCTTAGTTTTATTTATTTTTATTTTTTTGGGGTATCGGTTAGCTTTTCTGGTTACTCACGCTTTTTTTAATCCGTTAGCTTTTTTGGTGACTCACTCTTTTTTTCTTTCTTTTTTTATCTGTTAAGCTTTTTTGGTGACTCGCAATCTAAAATCACACTTTTTTGTATTAGCTCATTTTAACCGTCCAGGAGGGGCAGAATTTATATATATGTCTGAGTTTCCATTGCACTTGTTTGTTCAAGTCCTCCTCCCCTATCAATTGCAGAGTCTCTCTTATTTGTTTCTTTGGAACTGCTTTCTTTGGAACTGCTTCTTGTTTCAGGCAGGTTGGATAAATATGTGGTGGTAATTACACTGCCCATGACAAACACGGGAACATCTATATATTTGGCCAGACCATCATACAAAGTTCTTCAGCACGCAATATTCCTTTCTTATCATTTTAATTTGTCTGCAATCCCCTTAGATTGTGTTTAGATGGCGTCTCTTCGATTGTGGTGCCTGGATTCAGAGTCTTACAAATACATATCAAACTAATATCCCCTCCAATCCCCCATGCTCTCCTTATCGCTGCCTCTGCATATGCGCTCTGTATTGTCACTTGAAATCTTGATATGGAGGTCAATATGCAGTTTGCAGGCGACAATTTTTCTCTCGCAGAGGAAGAACATTCCTTCATTCTCCTCATCCTTGTTGGACTCTGCCTTGCCGTTCCCTCGCGAGAGAAAGGCACTCCAAGACATCACATCCTCCGCCATTCGTAATGTAAGTATTCAGTCTCCCTAACATTATCATTTGATTGTTCAACTAATTTATTTTTGTCTCTTCTATTTTTCAAGGAAGACTATCGCTCTCTGCACCAGAGGCACGCCCGCGTTTAGAATTGAGCGTATCAAGTGAGGGTATCGTTTCGATTCAGATAAGCCGCAAAAGATTTGAAATATCAGAACTGAGAAAAAGCTTCAAATAGATAATATGGAATTTGATGAGCGATTGGGGAAGCAAATAAGCGTCATTATTTGTTACTGTATTTCTGTTGTGCTCTAAGGCTTTCTATTAATTTAATTCAAGGCCGGAAGAGCTAAGCTAAGAGGAGCTAATTCATTTAAACTGAAGATCTCAATCTATGAGGAGCTAATTCATTTAGTACTTGTACTAGTAAGATTCAGATGAAAATTCCACATGTCAGGAACACTAACACTTTTTCGGAGGAAACGAAGTTGATAATCTCCTCTCATATTCAGTTGAATATGTATTCATTCTCAACATCACTCACTGTTCGATTTTCTCCGGATTGTCTTGGTGGTGGTGGGTGCGGCGAGACAGGCTCCACCACCACCTCCTTCTCCAGATTCACGGTCACCAAACGCCCACCCGTTCTCGTTTCCCCTAACTAACTCCTACGCAACCTCTTTATTATACCAATATTGACGATCAATACTTATGTTTTATCCATCACGCCGCGACTCATCCTTGAATTACTATTCGAGAGGTTCTGGTAGATTACTATCCCTTTTCCGGAAGATTAAGAAATGGATATGATAAGGGTAAGCTTATAATGGACGCAAATATTTCCTTGGAAGACTTGGGAGATCTCTCTCCACCTATTCCTCGTGCTCTTGACTTTATAGGTAACGTTCCAGCATCGGATACCGTCACTGACTCTCCACTACTTCTGTTTTAGGTAAGTCATTGTTGTTTTCAGTTTAATTGTTATTTGTTTCTACATGCATAATTGTAATTTTTTTTATTTAAAATCATGGGAATAAGTAATTGATAGGTTTGATCTGATCTGATATTAAGTAATTGGTAGAGATTAAATAATTCGTAGGTTTGGTCTGATCTGAGGTTTGATCTGATCCGAGAATAAGTAATTGGTAGGTTTGAGTTAATTGCAACTATAACCTAAAATATATTCAATAGTTTGTAAGTCATATATATCAATAATTTGAACTTGTGTTATTTAGCAATTAGCAAGTTCTAGATTATCCTTGTTCAAAACTCAATAAAACCAAGACATTGATTGTTTGGTTTATTTAAATGAGGATTGTCTAGCTGTTACCTTTATTATTGATCCATGCTCATGCAGATAAAAATGTGGTGGAGTGCTATGAACAGACAAGACCTCATTGTACTTTTTCTTTCCTTTGGCTCCTTAATGAGTTATTTAGAAATATCCACCATAGTGAATCTTGTGTTTTTTCTTTATATTTTTTTTTAATTGATTATCCTATCCTTATGCAACATTACCAAAAATAAAGTGTTTTTTTAATAAAAAAGCAATTTAGGTTAATTTGGGAATTTTTTTTAACTCCCAATATTTTTTTCTAATTGCACTTATTGGGACATCTATCAGATTAAGTTTTCTTCTCACTAATTTTAAAATCTGCTTACTATTCATCCAAGCAACTAGGTTCAGCTGGAACAAACTGAAAAAAGATAAAATATTAGTCCACTGGTTCTTCCATTGAAAAATATAAACTCCTTTTTTGTCAAAGCCAAAGACAGGTGGTTGGTATTTCTGTTCTCTACTACTAGCATTTTTATTACTCATAATTTTTTATTGCTTCATAATTATTCTTGTTAATGCTACAATTATAAATGTATTTCTGTTTTTGTTTCACAATAAATATAATATTAAAATTAGCTATGTATAAATACATAAATAGGAAATTGAGAATTGAAAATATCTATTTAGAATTTTATATGTTATAATTTTTTAAATTGATTAGAGTAGGATGTGCAAAATCAAGATTATTAATTATGTATAATTTTCAAAAATGTCAATTAAAAAAAATCATTATTATCTTTTTTATATTTTTAGTATTTAGAATAATATTTAAATTCTTTTAATATTTAAAATAATATTTAAATAAAAATGTATTTATTATATTATATTATATATATATATTTTTTTTTTCTTTTAACTATCAAGCATCCACAATATTTTAATGTTTCAATGTTTTAATGTTATTTGAAGTAGTTTTAAGTGATATATAATGGGAATTGTATAGTCTATTCTTTTTCATATGAAACTATGGATAGAAAGAGAGAGGCCATAGGAGGAGAGAACTTAGAAGCATATAGAGGGAGAGAA
>ML777620.1:107024-186877 GCA_009831015.1 Picea engelmannii
AGAGGAAGGGAGGAAGTGAGAGGGGAAGAGAGAGAGTGAGAGGAAAATATAACAACCCTAGTTAAATGAATGCTTAAGGTTTATCAAGTATAATTAATTAGATAATTAACCGTCCTAATATGTTTTAGTTAAACAATGATTATTTATTAATAATATTATTTATTTATTTATTAATTTTTTATATCTGTTGATTGATTACTTACTTAATTAATTGATTCATTAAAGGTTTGGGTAATGAATTAAAGGGCTTAATAACTTTAAATTATTTATTATAAGACTTTACGTATACAGGGGGGAATGAAGCATTGAGTGGAGGGATAAGGTAATAAATGGAAGGATAGGGTAATAAATGGAGGGATATGGTCGGTGGAATTAAAGGAGGGTAGGGAGTCGATGAATGGGGGGAGATATGACTGGGCAGAGGCCTTCAGGAAGGGGATTATGAAAAATTGGGAGGAGAGGATTGTATTTGTTGTTGGATATTTTTTTGGTTTTGGTGGTTGGGTGAACTTTTGCAGGGGGCACCAGGTTGCTGGGAGTTTTGGGCTCGGGGGCCAGGAATCCTTACAGAATCCTGGAGCTAGGGAGCCGGATAGGTTTCTTCTAGCTGGCTCAGTGGTTAGTCAGTTTTGGGTAGGGTTTGGTCAGAGCATCAAGTAGAGTCTGGATAGAGCAGCAGAGGGGATAGCCAGAGGTCGGGAATTTAGCATCATACAGAGGTATTTTTATGTACGCATTCTCATGAACAAGTGATGGTTATTTAAAATTATTAGCATGTTGTTCATAAATTTAAATTTCTGCTACTTATATGATGAATAAAGAAATTACTTATTGTTTATACATCAAAATAATATTAATTGTTTAAATTTACAAAAAAATTTAGGCTTTGTTAAATATGGTTCTTACACATGGTATCAGAGCCTTAGCTTGAAATCTGGGCCTAAGGGCCAAGTTCCAACTCCAACTCCAGCTCCACCTAACCTGCAAGCCAAGAACACAATTTTTTTTTAACACAGATATAAATATAAATAAAATATACATACTGAAAATTTTTAACATAGATATAGACATAAATATAAAATAATGAGCACAAATAACTCAAAAAATCTTGAAATAACCCTCAAAAAAATTGGTAGGAGTAAGGAGCCATGCAAATAGACCTACAACCCATAAACCCTAGGTAATAGACCTAAAATGACACTAAATATATATATATATATATAAACTACCTAGAAACTCATTACAGTAACCATGATCATACAACAGCCATTTAAATTTAAACCAGTATTAGAGAAATCCATTAAAGGAGCAAAACCATCATGGAGACTCGTTAAAAGTAAAACCACGATCATAGACACCCATTGAATTTAAAACCACTGTTACTGACACTCATTAGAATAAAAATTATTAGAACAGATACCCACTAAAGATTAAAACCACTATCATAGAAGCCCATTATAACTAATACCACTATTGCATGCATTCATTAAAATGTAAGGGTTTCAGTTAACAAATACAAATACAATCACAATTTTGCGTAAATTGAATGGTTTGTAACGTAACCAACCTGACCTGTATGTGATAACTTGTGTTGTTCGAGATGAGAAGGTTTATTAAATGAAACCCCACACTCTTGAAAAACACATGGGAGATGCCTGTGGCTATGGCCTTCCACCTCTAAAGAAAATCTTTTGTCATCTTTTAGGGATTCTCTTCCATGGCTAGAGATTATGTGAAGCTTGAGCATAATGCATTTCGATCTTGTAATTCCACAGGTTTTGCAGCTATAACGGCGTAGATCCTTGCGACGTTTGGAGGCCTTCTCTTCTTCTGTGGCCATTCAGAAGTCACAGACAATAGTTTGAAACACTTCCCACTATAGAAGAATATGCTTGATGAAATAGGGTTCGGAAAAAAAAAACTTTCGATCACTAGGCTAAAAATCGGAAACCTAAAACGTTCATGCATTAACAGTATTTACACCACACTCATCACCACTGACCTAAAAATGCATAGCAGAAGTATTACTTCAACGTTGATTAGAATATGAGCCTATGTAGTGGACTATAAAATTTACCCTACCATTCCAACATTCTATAAACCCAAAACGTTAATTCGTGAACATTCTTTAGCAAAAAAAAAATAATAGCCTACAGGCCTAACTACGAGCTTGTTTAACAAGCAATATCATAAAACACACAAGCCAACACAAATTCCACACAATATACAAGCCAGTGACCAAGTGCCAAGTACAAGTGGGCTAGCCTTGGGTAGCAATATTAGTTCAACGCCGAACAAAAGAAAATGAAATGGAATATCCTCAAGAAAACCAATTGGAAGATGACCGAACAACAGAAAGCCATCCAAATTGCAAGGAATGCAAAAAAAAATTAGTTACCTGGGACAAGTGCCAAGTTGCAGGCACCATATACAACTGAGCCAAAGCCCAATACCAAGCATCCAAGAATCAATCTTACAAGAAATCTTTAGATTTCCCTAAAAATAAAAATAAAGAACCCTGGAAATACAAGTGCCCGGGCTGTGGCTTGCGGTCATGTGGACTGCCCTGCATGGGCTAGATTCACAAGCCACACAACACAAAAAATCCATTCAATACACAATACAAAGCGTGGGGCCAAGCACCAAGACCATGAGACAATACTTTGCACAACCCAACACAAGTCAAAGCCAGTCGCACCACACAATGCACAAGCACCAATGATCAAGCACCAATTTGCAAGGAAGCACACTGTGCACATCACATGCACAGAATACCTCTAAGCTATGGAAGCCACATACACAAACCAACAGCCGAGGAGAAGATAGGTAGCCCGTGCGCTGTACAAAAAAAATGATGATAATAAATGAAAAAAGAAAGGGGGCACCTGGAACAACGCATACACGACAACACAAAAAAAAACACACCGAGAGACTAACAGGAAAAGACCCTCCAGACCTTGAAACCATAGACATAGGTTCAGTTGAGCAGGGAAATGGCCATGGCCACCAGCCTCATCCCTCTGCTGAGCATTTGACAAAACAAAACGAAATAGAAAAGGAGTCGAGTGAGGAAAGGGTTTGAAGATATAAGGGCAAGATGAGATTAGGTTTAGGGGATGATAACGGGGGAGAAGGGCACATGGGCCTCATGTGAGGACCCACTACCCCAGTAGGGGTTTAAGTTTTAATATTTTAGGTTGTAATTAATAGTTTGAATTTTTTTATAACTTTTTTTTAGTTTATTTGTAATTTAAACGTGTTCATAGTTTACATTTTTTTTATGTATAGTTTAAATTTTAATTATAATTTTAAATAGTTTACATTTAAATATTGTTTAAAATTTTTTTATATGTTTTAAAATTTTTTTATATTTAAAATTATGTTTTAAATTCATGATTAAATTTTAAACTAATTAAAGTGACTAATTAATTAGTAACCAATAAACTACAATGATTAATTAATTAAGTGAGTAATTAGTGTTAAGGATAAATTATGTTAAACATCACCTTAATTTAGTTTTTAAACGCAAAGTTTAAAGGACTTTGACCAGGATAATTGGGAGGGTTTCCATGTACACTAGACGGGTAAGTTAGAGGAATAGGCGAGAGGGGTACAGTGCTAGCGTAACTATCGAGCGAGAGGGTCAATAGTTTTCTTAGGTGAAGACATCAATCTTAGAAGCTTAAACCCCAACCTAGCCACCTCCCCTAAAGAGAGTAATGTCTATTTACAGACATGTAAAAAAAAACTTATGCCTAACCCTGTTTTCTAGTTAAGTTGTGCAAATGTGAAACGTCCTTGAACTCACCCTGACAACTTTGGTTGATGTAGGTTAAATCATACAGGATGGTTAGGAATCAAGGGAATCAAGGCAGAGAAGCATCGCCGCAGGCACCACCAACACCAATAGCGCCGCCACCACCATCGTCGGAACTAGCTCTCATACTGTGCTCTTTGGAGGCCATAAATGAGATTTTAAAGGGGCGACAACCAGCAGGGATCAAAGTGGAGCCCCCACCATCTAGAACGAGTAATCCAAAAGCGTCGAAGGATTTAGGGGGAGGACCTCCACCCGAAGACATCCCTAGAGAATTGCAGAAAATCAAACTTTCAGAGTTTGTCGGGGGTTGCACCAGTGAACACATGGAAGCATGGTTGGAAGGCATGACAAGGTGTTTTTCCTTAAGGGACTATGCGTCTACCTCAAAGATGAAGGTAGAAATTTTTTCAGTTAAGAGACAGTGCCTTGAACTAGTGGAGAAACCTGGAGAGACAACTGCACCTTACCCCAGACACCGTATCTTGGGAACTTTTCGAGGAGAGGTTCCAAAGGAAATATCTACCAGCTTACTATGAGGAACAACAGGTAGGTGTGTTTCATGCCTTAGTACAAGGAAACATAACCATAGAATAATATGAGATTAGGTTTATGGAATTGGTCAAGTATGTTTCATATATGCATAATGACCAACGACAGGCAGAACACTTTATCTATGGGTTGAACCCTAAGATAAAGGCTATGGTGCGGATGTGGAAACCGTCTTCATTAGCGGAAGCTGTGGAAAATGCACATTATGCGGAGGAACACAGGAACTTAACCGGAGGTACGAGACCAGCCTTTCCGCATCATCCTGGATCCGTAGGGAAGGCCCCTAGGACATTTCCTAGGGGAGGGGGCTCAAGGCCACCTCCATACGGTAACAGAGTCGCACCAAGGACAGTATCCACAGGGATTTCAATGGTAGCAAGTGCAGCATCTCATTCATCACCAACGATGCAGGCAGGTCCACGACCATCTTATGGAGCAGCTAGTAGGGGTAGGGGTTCTGGGGGAAGGAACTCATTTCATAGACAGTCACAAAACAGGGCGCAAGTTCAATCCCGTGTTACATGTTGGGGATGTTGAGGACCACATTACTAGCATGACTGCCCAGAGTTACAATTAAGATTTATGCATAGAGAAGGAAATGCCACGATGGGAAGAGCAAGTAGCAGCCACCAGATTTACGCAGCGGTTAATAATCGCCAAGCCGAACATCAATCCACAGTGGTGAAGTCATCAGGTACGCTAAATCATATCAATGTTAAGATTTTTTTTTTATTCTGGTGCGACAGATAGTTTCATTTCACCATCTGCACTAGGAAAGAGTGGGTTTGCAGCCTACGAGCATGATGACTTTAAACAAGTCGAGATGGATTCGGGGGAAAAACAAGCATTAGGACCTAGCGTTGATAATTGTATAGTAGATTTGGGAGTGTGTACTACTAGGTTGAAGGTATACGTCATTTCTCTTGGGGCGTACGACCTAATCATTGGAATGGATTGGTTAGAAGCTCATCAAGCTTTGGTAGATTATTTCGCAAAAAGGGTTCTCTATGTAGACGACGAAGTAAGGCCAATGGAGATATAGGGTGTACAAAGAAAGGTGTCATTATGCTTTATCTCAACTATGAAGGTTAAGCGATGCTTGAGGCAAGGGTGTTGACTATATGTAGTGGAAGAAGTGAATGAAAGGGAAGGACCCTCATTAGATCAATACCCGGTATTGTCAGAATTTAAGGATGTTTTTTCGAATGAGTTACCAAGATTACCTCCTAAGAGGGAGATTGATTTTACTATTGAGCTAAAACCTAGTGCAAAACCAATTTCCAAGACTCCATATCGGATGACAACACCGGAACTTTGTGAGTTGCAAATGCAGTTGAAAGAGTTACTGGACTTAGGGCTAATAAGGCCCAGTGTTTCACCTTGGGGTGCTCTAGTAATTTTTGTAAAGAAGAAGGATGGATCCTTACGACTGTGTATAGATTATAGGGACTTGAACCATGCTATAGTGAAAAATAGGTACCCAATTCCACGGATAGATGACCTCTTCAATCAAATGAAAGGAGCAGTGGTATTCTCAAAGATTGATTTGCGATCAGGGTATCATCAATTAAGGATTAAGGAAGGCGATATTCCTAAAATTTCCTTTCGAACTCTGTTTGGACATTACGATTTCATCGTAGTACCTTTCGGATTGACCAATGCGCTAGTAGTATTCATGAGCCTCATGAACGGCATATTCCGGAAGTACTTAGACCGTTTTGTACAAGTCTTTCTAGATGACATCCTCATCTATTCCAAAAATGAAAGAGAACATGAGGAACACTTACGAGTGGTGTTGTCCTGCCTTAGAGAGAACAAATTCTATGGAAAGTTGTCGAAGTGTTCCTTCTTTCAGAAAGAAATCCACTATTTAGGTCATATCATTTCCGATGAAGGAATCTCTGTGGACCCAGAAAAGGTAAAGACCATTATGGAGTGGCTAGTGCTGAAAAATTCTCATGAGGTGAGAAGCTTCATGGGGCTAGCAGGTTATTATCAAAGATTTGTGGAAGGATTCTCAAAAATAGCAAAACCCATCACCACTTTGCAACACAAAGGGGTCAGGTATGAATGGACAGAAGAATGTGATAGTGCATTCATTGAACATAAGAGGTTACTAACTAGTGCACCAAATCTACGAGTGTCAGATATGGAAAAGGACTTCACAATCTGCATGGATTCCTTGAAGCAAGGGTTGGCGGCCGTGCTAATGCAGGATGGAGGAGTGATAGCTTATGCATCAAGGAAGTTGAAGAAACATGAAGAGCTTTACGCTACTCATGATTTAGAGTTGGCAACTGTAATGCCAGCTCTGAAACTTTGGAGGCACTATCTTGTGGGGTGAAAATTTGAGCTCAAAATGGACCATCAAAGTTTAAAACATCTCTTCACTCAAAGGGATCTGAATGCCAGGCAAAGGCGATGGAGTGATTTTATGAGTGAGTATGATTTTGGTATTTCATACATCAAGGGAAAGGAAAATGTGGTCGCAGATACCTTGTGTAGGAGACCACATGTATTCTCCTTAGTACCTTTAAAGGTCAATATGAGGGAATATGTGTTGACGCAACTCCAAGGAGACAGTTGGTATTTAGAGATTACTTCAAACCTCCAGAGTGGAAGGAAATTAGATCCAAAGTATGGAGGATATAGTCTGGAAGAAGACGAACTATTAAGATATCAGGGAAGGATGTGCATCCCTGAAAATGGGGATATTCAGAGCATCATACTGAAGGAATCCCATCAATCACTTTATTGTGTGCATCTGGGTGTGAAGAAGATGTATGCAGACATGATAAAACTTTTCTTCTGGGTAGGCATGAAGCGCGATGTAGTTCATTTCATCGCCAAGTTCCTAGAGTGTCAACAAGTGAAAGCTGACCACCATCACCTGGCAGGCCTCCTACAACCACACGATGTTCCTATGTCCAAGTGGGAAGTCATCTCTATGGATTTTGTTGTGGGGTTGTCGTTCACATCTCATAGACACAATGCCATTCTTGTGATAGTGGATAAGTTAACCAAGAGTTCTCATTTTATTTCAATTAGAGACACTTATGATGTCACTGATGTGGCACGTGTGTTTGTAAGTGAGGTTATCCGTTTGCATGGGATACCTAAGAAGATCATTTCAAATAGGGACTCCATATTCACTTCTAGGTTTTGGACAAGTTTACAGTCAGCGTTGGGGACTCAGTTGAACTTAAGCACAACTTATCATCCTGAAACAGATGGGAAAACTGAGAGACTAAATCAAGTCATGGAAGACATTCTCAAGATGTATGTCATGGATAATCAAACCCAGTGGGAGAAGTACCTACCTTTGGTAGAGTTTTCCTACAATAACAGTTTTCATAGCTCCATCGAAATGCCACCCTACGAAGAACTGTATGGAAGGCCATGCAGAACGTCATTGAGTTGGGATATATTAGAAGACTAAGTAACAGTTGGGCCAGAATTGATTTAAGAGATGGAGGAACAGGTGATTCAAATTAGGAAGAGACTAAAGGAAGCACAGGATAGGCAGAAAAGTTATGCGGATGCACACAGGACCAACCGAAGTTATGAAGTGGGAGACCAGGTTTTCATTCATATCAAGCCTAATAAGAGTACCATATGGTTTGGGAAGGGAACAAAGTTGTCACCTCGATTTCTAGGACTGTTCAGAATCCAAGAGAAAATTTGACCCGTTGCCTATCGTCTCGTACTACCAGCCCACTTGCATAAAACTCATAATGTTTTTCATATATCTATTTTACATCATTATGTTGCTGATGAATCACATAAACTAAATTGGAAGGAATTGCAGGTATCGGACGTGGGAACTTTCACGATAGAACCATTACGCATATTGTACCGTAGAGTTCGACAGCTCAGGAACCATCTGGTAGACCAAGTTAAGGTCCAATGGGACAAGTATAGTCCAGGATATACTACTTGGGAAGACGCCGAGACATTACGACGAGACTATCCCTCACTTTTTTTTACCACCTTGGGAATATGTTTCTCGAAGGTTGGGTGTATGTAATACCACCTTTTGACTTAGACAGCCAGGATTACCTGAGGCCTACACACTTTTATTTTCTATTCACAAGTGAAACTATTAAATGATACACTTGAACTTTTTAAGACGTATGAATCTTTATGAATGTTATATGTATTTGGATAATGATGGATATCATGCGATATATTGTGAGAATGTAAATTTTATGAATGTTTAAATGTTATTGATGATGATGGATATAATGTGATCTACTATGTGAATGTAAATTTTATGAATGTTTAAATGTTATTTATGATGATGGATATGATGCAATATATTTTGTGAATGAGAATCCTATGAAGGTTTAAATGCTATTAGAATGATGTTGGATATTAAGCAATCTATTTTCTAGATGACAATTTTATGAATGGGTGTCGAAATTGAATTATGGGATATTATGAGATCTATTTCTAACTTGAAAACTTTGATGTTAATTTGTTGGTACAGAGATACTTAATTTAAATGATGGTTGTATGCAATTACATGATGATATTGCATAGAAATGTATGAGTGTGTATTATAGACTAATTTGCAGGTTATGGGCTATGAAATAACCAAGGGATAATAATGATGAAAGTGAATGACATGACCATTGGCCGAGAAAAAATATGGTATGAATACTTTTATGTGAAAATTATATTGGTTTGGATACATTGCTATGATATGTGGACTAGTGCAGGATTTCAGGTAGTGAGACTGCCCAAAACCGAATAAACGATGAAAAAACTCCCAGCAACACGGTGCTAATGTATATTCCATTGTAGAGTGTGGACCCTAGTTATGATTAGGAGGGGTGGAGGCATTTCCCACCGTGTATCCTCTGAAACCTGAAGTCATGGGAGGATGGTGTTAGCTCACGCTCCCCTAGACGTGTGATGATGACTGTCAGTTGCCTACTGGGGAAGCTTGCTCGAGATAGTGACACTTTCGCTTATGGTTTCTATTTGGAGTTAGGTCAATATAGTTGATGCTCCAAGATAGTCCAGCAAAGGAAGGATAGGAATGGAAGATGAAAGTAAGTTAGGGAGGAAGGATGAGTAGAAATAGTTGAGAGTGTATGGATATTTTCCCTATGTTGGAACTTATTGCTTTTCCTTCTAAAAAGAAAATGCATATATATATATGAATATTCATAATTATGTAATTAAAATACAATTGTCTAAATAACATTGTTGAGCTAGACAATTGAAATTAAAGGATCTCACAAACATTTGATTGGATTATTGTCTTTCATACAATGAATAGGCTTCTTGAATGGATTGGATGCATGAGGAAATTACTATAGAGATGATACTTATTGATATTAGTACATGAATGAGACTTGTATGTACTAGCTACACATGCATTTCTTGCACATGTACACTAGTATGAATGAGTTTCTTGGCTTACTTACTAATAATGACGGTTATTTGTTATGAATGTGTGGACCATGTATATTTTCCCTTGTATCATAGAATACTTTAACTTCGGGACGAAGTTTCCTGAAGGGTGGGTGTATTTAACAACCCTAGTTAAATGAATGGTTAAGGTTTATCAAGTATAATTAATTAGATAATGAACTGTGCTAATATGTTTTAGTTAAACAATGATTATTTATTAATAATATTAATTAATTGTTTATATTTGTTGATTGATTGATTAATTAATTAATTGACTCAGTAAGGTTTAGGTAATGAATTAAAGGGCTTAATAACTTTAAATAATTTATTATAAGACTTTACGTATGCAGGGGGGAATGAAGCATTTAGTGGAGGGATAAGGTAATAAATGGAAGGATGGGGTAATAAATGGAGGGATAAGGAGGGTGGCATTAAAGGAGGGTAGGGAGTCGGTGAATGGGGGTAGATATGAGTGGGTAGAGGCCTTCGGGAAGGGGATTATGAAAAATTGGGAGGAGAGGACTATATTTGCTGCTGGATATTTTTCTAGTTTTGGGAGTTTGGTTTTGGTGGCTGGGTGAACTGTTGAAGGGGGCACCAGGTTGCTGGGAGTTTTGGGCTCGGGGGAGAGGAATCCTGACGAAATTATGGAGCCAAGGAGTTGGATAGGCTCCTCCTAGCTGGCTGGGTGGTTAGTCAGTTTTGGATAGGGTTTGGTCAGAGCATGAAGCAGAGTCTAGGCAGAGCGACAGAGAGGACAACCAGAGGTCAGGAATTTAGCATGAGACAAATGTATTTTTATGTATGAATTCTCATGAACATATGATGGTTATTTAAAATTATTAGCATGTTTTTCATAAATTTAAATTTATGTTGCTTATATGTTAAATAAAGAAATTACTTATTGTTTATACGTTGAAATAATCTTAATTGTTTAAATTTACAAATTTTTTTAGGCTTTGTTAAATATGGTTCTTACAAAAATGAGGTTGAGGGATAGAGAGAGAGAGGGATTGGGAGAAGAAAGAAGGAGAGAGAGAGAGAGAGAGAGAGAGAGAGAGAGAGAGAGAGGTATTTGTGGGGAGGGTGAGGGAGGTAGAGATAGATAAATATATGGGGGAAGTTAGAGAGATATGGGATAGAAAGCGAGGGGTGATAAATAGAGAGAAGGAATGAGGGAGGGATAGGGGTAGAGAGAGAGAGAGAGAGGTGGGGGGAGGAGTGAAGGGGGAGATATATAGGCAGGGAGGTATAAGAGTAGAGGTAAATTTGGGGGGGATGTATATCGTTAGAGAAGGGGTGATATATATACATAGAGAGAGAGAGAGAGAGAGAGAGAGTTGTGGGTAGGGAGTGAGGGAGGTAGGGAGAGATAGATAAAGAGAGGGAGGAAGCTAGAGAGAGGGAGAGAGTTTATGGGGGAAGTGAGGGAGGTATCCGTAGAGGGATAGAGGGGGAGAGCGATGATGGAGTGATAGGGGAAGAGAGAGAGAGAGAGAGAGAGAGAGAGAGATAGAGAGAGAGAGAGAGAATATATAGGGTGATAGGGAGAGATAGTGAGGGTCATAGAAATTGAAAGAGGGAGAGGAGAGAGAGTAAGAGAGAGAGATAGATTCTAAACCCTCTCTCCATCCCTCCCTCTCTCCTATTCCCCTGTCTTCCATTATCTCTTGCTCTCCCTCCCTCACTTTTCTACCCTTGTCTCTCCCACACTCACCCTATCTTTGTATCCCTCCTTATATATCTCTCTATCTCTTTCCACCCCTATAAACATCTCTCTATATCTCTCCCTCCTTCCCTATCTCTCTCTCTCTTTCCTACTATCCTCTCTTTATCTCTCCTTAAATTTCTCTACCTCCCCCACCCTCTCTCTCTCCTTCCCCTCCCTATCCCCCTATCTTAAAATTTCTCTCTCTATATTAATATCTCCCTCTAACTTTGCTTCTCTCTTCGAAAAATATCTCTCTCTCGATTAGGAGTTAAGAACTGTGGTTAGCATCACAATTAGAGGTCGAATGAAGCCATCAATGACATGATTGGTGTTTTCATTCTTGTTCTTGATGTTCAAGTGAAATTGTTGTAGATACATGGTCAACTTGTGATGGATATCATTATATAACTTTCCTTGTGTTTGTATGAATTCCAAAGGCATTTGATTAGTGTAGATGATTGTTTCCTACACTAGAATACAATGCTTCCAATTTCAGCATGCCTTCATAATGGACTACATATATTTTTCATAGGTGGGGTATATATAAAAAACATCAGATAGTGTTTCACTATTATATGATATTGGATTCCTGTGCTAATTAAGGACTGAATCGATAGCATAATATGAATCGCATGTCTCAATATCAAATGGCTATTGTAGGTCTAGAAAAATAAGGATTTTTTTTTGTTAGTGGTGGAATTTTAAATCCTCGAATGATTTCTATTGGGAGGTGGCCCACAAAATTTTCCTTCACTCGACCCTTGGTCACCTAGCTCTTGGCCCAAGAAATATGAGATAACCACAAAATAAACCTATGGTAGAAGTTGGCAAGGAACATGAAGTTGTAGAGCTTATTCATTTTCTTTGAGGTCGGCCAATCATGGATAACTTGGATCCTAGATAGATCCACATGCACACCCGACTCATCCACGATGTATCCCAAATATTGGATTCTCTCCATACTGAAGGAGAACTTATCCAAATTTTCATATAACTTGTGTTGTTACAGGTTTCCCAAGACATGTGAAATATGCTTCAATTGTTCCTCCCAAGCTCTGCTAAAGATGAGGATTTCATCTACATATATGTAATACCCCTAGGCCGAACTCAATTCCAATATAAATACTTATATACGTAAGTTGGTGAGTTGTTTTAGATCATTTTTGTATGCACCTTTCATGGTATAGTAAGTACATGTAATAAAAACTAAAATGATGAAGTGTGCACATGCCAGGATACTGCGTGCAACAACTTAAGAGCACGCGATTTTGAGGCCAGGGAGCCTTTGTGTATATTTTGTGTTTTATACGCTGTTGAGCCAGTTATTATAATCTAGGAGGCCTATCTTTTGTATTAGGCCAGTGAGCCTATTTTTGTATATGTCTTATCATTAATATAAAATACTTAGATGCGCATAGACCAACCATGATAAAAGAGTATGGGGGACTAAACTCCACTAGTTGGGGAAAGGAGAGGGCTAAAAGTTAAGAGAAAGGGATAAGCTGGGGAGCTAAGCCAAAAAGGAATATTATGTTAATATTCCTTAAAGTATAAAGTATGGATAATTATTGTATCTTAAGTTCTAAGGATGGGGACAAGTGGGTCAAAGTAGCTCCCAGCATGACAAGTGTCAAGTTGGGAACATGCATACATATAGTTTGGAATTAGTTCATTTTGGGGGGCGATTTATCCATTCATGCGATTATTCATTCATCCATTCAAAGATTCCAGGATAATTCACTCACTCAGGGAGTTGTCCTCTACACCTTCCTATCACTATACCTGAACTTGTATCCATACCCATACCTCTTTGTGTACCTATTTAGCTCAGGAGTTGGACTGAAGAAGCGGGTTGTCAGGCCCGTGGGATATTGAAGAGGCGGGTTTTCAAGCCCCTAATAAATCTCTCAAGGTCAGAGAATTGATTGGAATTGATTTTTGAAGGTGCTAAACTGTTGCCACATGGTTCTTATAATTCATGTCCATCTTGTTGCTAAAGACTGAAAAGGAAGTGGGGAAGCCAAGGACTATTGAGCATAGAAGGGGCACACTTCCTGGGGTGGGACAGGCGTGTGGGGAATGAGGGACTATAGGTTGTTTTTTTTATTTGGCACCTGTGATGGAGTCTTTCCTATTGTCTATGATACATCATCTTGGTTAGGATTTACCTAGGTGGAGTTTAGTGATGAGAAATGTTGTCTAAGGCTGGGAGGTTTGTGGAAGGTCTGCACACACTTGGTGATATTCTTACCAAGATAAGTGTAAATTGTGTATTAATTTATATGTTGCATTATTATTTATGTGTTATATTTATGGGCATTTCTTGTCTATGATGCATGTCTATTCTTGTTTCCATTTTCGTATGAATCTGTGCATTTACACTATGTATTTATCTGTTTAATTTTTCTATATAAAGTTATACAAGAGTCTCTATGTGTATATGTTTTTAATTTCATTACAATGTGAAACTTTTATGTGGTATAGCCTAGTTGGATGCTGGGGGTTTTAGAATGTGGTGTTAGAGCATACACGCATTTTCTAGAGTAGCATGGCCCAACCTAGGTGGTTGGGGATGTTACAATATGGTATCATAGCTTCGATTTTCAACATTAATCCTAGATGGGTCGATCAAGTTGAGTTGAAGAGAAATTTCATAGAGGATTGATTTAGGGGTTGCCAAATTTCAGGTTACAGAGAAACCATGGTAAAAATTAGAAGCAATTGTGTGGAATTAGGAAAAATTCCCAATTTCTATTGTTAAATTCATGGAAAAAACGAGAAATTCAGCCAAGTGGTGAGATATTATTGATTTAATATATGTTCTAGAAAATTTCGACCTGGAATTGGTCGAATTTAAATTTACAGTGAAGCCATGACAAATGGAGTGAAATTAGTTGATTAAAATTCTCAATTCGTGAATTGAGTGTGGGAAAAATCCATTCCAGAAATGTGAACCCACAACGATTTTTTTTTGCAGAGGTTGAACTGGTGTTATCAGGGTGAAATTGAACAAATTTCATATTTGTAGAATGTCTATGGTAAAAATGGGGAAAAAGTTAGGGAAAAGCCCCAATTTATGCAGTGGAATTCACGAGGAATTGATGCGCATAAAAATGAATGTGCGCAGGTGGGCACACTAAAAATGAATGATGCGCATTGAAAAGCTTGTGTTTGTGGAACAATATTGGCGTGTGGGTGCACGTGCTAAAATTTGATGATGCATGGAAAAATATTAGTGTGCGGGTCCACATGCTAAAATTTGACATTGCGCTTAAAAATATTGGCCTCTTGGTCTATGTGCTAAAATTTGGCATCACACTGAAAACAATTGGTGTGCGGGTGCACGGGCTAAAATTTTTCATTGCAAGGAAAAATATTGGCATGCGGACACGCACGCTAAAATTTGGTGTTGGGCGGAAAATAATGGTGTGCTGGTCTGCGTGCTAAAATTTGCCGCCACGGAAAAATATTGGTGTGAGGGTGCGCACGCTAAAATTTGGTGTTGCCCGGAAAACTATTGACATGCAGGTGTATATGCTAAATATAGCATTGCACGGTGCATATTGAGTGATGCATGCATAATACTAGTGCGTGTTGTGCACATGCATAATAATGGTGCATGTGGTGTGCGTAATTTTGACATAGCGCAGACAAATTTTGTCGGGGCATGCACAATATGGGTACATGTTGTCGCGTGACAATTTATTTAATGGTGCATGTGGAGTAATGGTGCACAATGGGGGCATAGTAAACATTGGCATGGTGCAGTGTGTAGAGTAAAATGTGCATGGAATATCAGCGTACGACAGGTATTATTACAAGAATTAAAATTTTGTGCAATAGATATTGGAGCAGGACACAAAAGTAGTGCGCAGCCATTATTGGCGGGACAAAGAAGTGATGCACAATGGTCACAGGTGCATGGAGAATGAATTAACTTGTGGTGTTGTTGCGCATGATAAATATGGGTGTACAGGTTGAATTTTTGCGCGTTAATTCCTTTGCATGGTGAACAACAACAAAAAACCAAATAATTTTTGCGACAATTTATATTGTTTGAACGTCATGTTTTTGCAGCGCGTTTTTCAGGCCCTTAACAATGTTTTTAGCTACACAAAAACCACGAGGCCCTTAACAGTGTCATGAGTTTTGTGCTTCAAGCTACCCCTGCCTGCATGTTCTCTTCCCTGGCTTCCCGACAAACAATCATCAAAAGTATAAGGAACCCTCTGAGAAACTTCCTCTGGCATGGACATGATCCTAGAAAAAAGTGGGCCTTAGTCAATTGGGAAGAAGTTTGCAAACCAAAATCCTTGGGAAAACTAGGCCTCCGAGAAAAAGGAGAGATAAAGAAAACCATGGGGGAAACGATTTTGTGGCACTGGCTCAAATATCTAGCCAAACTATGGGCCATACTCTGGAAGCACAAATACACTCTGCACATCCCACACACACATCTCATTGGGCTAGAAGATCAACTACAAGGCTCTGATGTATGGAACACATCATGTAAAAATCAATCACTCATACAGGCTCATGCATTTTTGAATGTTTGAAATGCTCAAAATGCTTTGTTTTGGAAGGACTCTTGGAAACAACTTCCCCCATTGCAAGAAATGGATAATGTTCACCCCTATCAGTATCACATCGAATATTTTGAGCTCCTCAAAATTGTAGACCTATGGCTTAACGTCTCTCTTCACCCCCCTTGGTGAAGCTAGAAAATGCTCCCACAAGACCTCCACACACCAACAAACTATGACCTGCAGCAATGGCGAGACACAATAAACCAAAGGAAGATCTGCATTAGTGAGAATCTCGATATTCTTCGATGGGGCTACACCATCACTATAACTTTAACAATCAAAGAGGGCTATCATCTATAAGAAAATTTCCACAACCAACCGAAAGATCACTTATGGAATATCATTTGGATATCCAAACTATGGCCGAAAGATCCACCTTTATTTGGATCTTAGTCCAAAATAGATTATTGATTTGGGATAATCTTAGGAAGAGAGGCTTCATGGGACCATCAATTTGGAATCTTTGTCAACATTCTCATCATTCTCATCATTCTAGCCATAAAGCCTCTTTCAAAAAACACTTATTAAATCTTGAGGTAAAATTTGTTGTACCTGTGTTTAATGGAGATGCTAATCCTGAAAATATAGATAATTGGATCCGACAAGTTGAAGTATATTTTCGTGTTCAACATATTGATAATTGGATTCTCTTCGATTGGAAGACATCGATCTCGTATGGTGGGAGATAAAACTTTAGGACATAAGTGTGGTAATATTCTTTCCTCATGATCGGAATTTAAATTAGCGATAAGGAAGCAATTTTATCCATTCTATTATCTACATAAAGCAATGATGGAATGGAAAACTTTAAGGCAATGTAAAGGTCAAACTGTACAAAGTTTCATAGAATAATTTAAGAAGAAATCTCTTGCATTAAAAATTCCTATGGATTCTTATGAAAATTTGATGAAGTATATTGGCACACTTCACATTTATATTCATCATACATAGCTATAGTTTAACCCCACCTGTCTTCATGAAGTTTGTGTGAAAGCCACTCACCTTGACAATAGGGGAAATCATGTTCAAGAAGATCCCACAAAGAAACCTTCCAATCTCCCACATAAGCCATTTAAGAAGTTTAAAAGGAAGGACAAGAAGATCACCACACTGATGAGAGAAGGAGGAAAGCCATCTTGCTCTCATTGCAATAAAATCGGTCACGATGATGAACATTGTTGGAAAATACATCTAGAGAAGAGACTGAAATAGTTCGGTAGAAAGGGGAAGACAAAAATTGTGGCTACAGTGCAACAAGATCTTGGTTCCAAATTAGGAGACGAAGGAAATATCACAGCAGTTGGAGTACAAGGTAAAGATTCCCTTAATGCTTGTTCAAATTCCAAATATGAATCTCATGATGAAGAATGAAAGAGGAATGAATTATTTCATATAAGGGTTTTATCTAAACACACTAATATAGATAAATTATTTGATTCAGGTTCACAGGTAAACTTGATATTTGAAGCACTTGTCAAAAAGATGGATCTTGAAACGAAACCACATCCAAAGTCTTATCCTCTTGGTTGGGTATCTGATAAAGAAAAACTTAATGTCACCAAACAATATAAGGTCATATTTTCTATTGATTCAAAGTTGATTGATGAAGTGAATTTGGATGTTCTATCACTTGATATATGTGGCATAGTGTTGGGGAGTCCTTATCTTTATGATGGAAAAGAAGTCTTCTTTCGTCATGAGAAAAAATACCACCTTACTAAGGGGGGAGTGGAATATATTGTCAGAGATCACAACATGAGGGTAAACACAACACTTGTTAGTGCAAGAAAAATGAAGAGACGCATAAACACTAATAAGAGATATGTACTCATGGTCATAAGAGAGAAAGATGTTGGAAAATCTGACACTTTCCAGGGATGTGATCCTTCTCATAAGAAAGAATTAATTCATATTGTTTCTAAGTATGATGATATTTTATAGGAATCGGATTTATTACCTCCTAAGAGGTAAATCCAACATGAGTTACACCTTTCGTACGATTATCCTCATCCTAATGTGGGAATGCACGGGATGTTAGTTGTAGAGATGACAAAGATCAAGAAACAGGCACAAGGCTTATTGGATCAAGGGTTCATTGGGCCCAATTCATCTCCTTTTGGTTCTTTGGTTGTGATGGTGCCAATGAATGATGGCACATGGTGAATGTGTGTCGATTACTAGGACTTAAATACAATCACGGTGAAAAATTGATACCCTCTTCCTCGTATATATGATTTACTTGATCAGTTAAAGAATGTTGTTTATTTCACTAAGTTGGATTTACACAGTGGATACCATCAGATCAGGGTTTCAAAACATGATGCATGGAAGAATGACCTTAAAACCAAACAAGGATTGTTTGAGTGGTTAGTTATGTTGTTTGGGCTCTGTGATGTTCCAACAACTTTCATGCGTGTGATGAATGATGTATTCAGGCTTTTCCTAGATGATTTTATGATTCTATATTTAGACAACATTCTTATTTTTAGTGGGACTTGGGATGAACATGCGAGGCATATAAAGAAAGTATTGGATACTTTGCAAAGGGAAAAATTGTATGTAAAATTTTCTAAATGTGAATTTGGAAAGACTACACTTCTGTACTTAGGTCATATTGTAGGAGGAGCACAATTACAAATTGATCCTTCCAATATTGATGTAATTGTAAATTGGCATGAGCCCAAAAGTGTATTCGAGATATAGAGCTTCTTAGGTTCGGTCCAATATTGGAGGAGGTTCATTTCAAAATTCTCCTTTATAGAAACTCCTTTGCGTGCCTTAATCAGTGTGAAAAACACTTTTCAGTGGGGAGGAAAGAAACACAAATGTTTCGACACTTTGAAGGAAAATATCAGTACCACCAATATTAGCACTTTCAAATATTCAACAACCCTTTGAGATCGAGACAAATGCCAATGGATATGCCATGGGTCCAGTATTCATGCAATATCGTAAGCCTATTCGTTACCACTCTGAAACAAGCCTATCCATTCAGTATTTAATGGTCAGTTCACCTGGAACAATAAGAAAATGAGCTAGCATCAGGTTGCAACAAAACTCGATAGATTCCTAGTGTCAGAGTCAATCATAATGAAGGGGATAACCCTAAACTGCAACATTCTCCCATCAGGGCGATCTAATCACTAGCCAGTACAACTAGACATTGGCTTCCATCTCACACCAAAAAACTGACCCTTCATATTTGGGAAATTCTATATGGAATACCCGAGTTTCAAAGAAAAGATCAAACAGTGGTGGTGTGAGGAGCAACCAGAGCAAGGGACAAGGATGTTCCAAATCTACAATAAACTAAAACTTATCAAATATAGGCTCAAGGAGTGGAACAAGAACACCTTTGGGAATATAAACTAAGAGAAGAAAAAAATTGAAGAAAAAATAAAAAAGCTCCAGCAAACCTACATTTTGTAGGGCTACAATGAGGAGTGGAAAAAGGAGGAGATCCAGATGACCCAAGATTCGGATGAACGGGGAAATAAAGAAGAAACTCTTTGGCGAAAAAAGTACTGGATCAGATGGATAAAGGAAGGAGAAAGGAACACCAATTTTTTTCATAGAACAACCACGGCTAGAAGAGCCCACCGCAAAATCTTGAAGATAAGGGACCAGAATGGGATAGAAACAGAATCCCATAAGGATATCGAAACAACTCTAGTAAACCACTTCCACGGGATATCCCAGGAACCTAACCAAGATAGAAAGGAGGCCATACAAAAGGTAATCCAGTATATCCCTCACCTTGTAACAGATGAAGAAAACCACAACCTGATTAAACCCATTATGGAGGAGTAAATAGACCAAGCACTCCAGGAAATGCCCAATGGAAAATCCCCATGCCCATATGGTTTCACATTGGAGTTCTTCAAATCCTGCTGGGAAATCGTCAAACATGATGTCTATAGGGTAGTGGAAGAATCTAGAAGGTCAGCCTCTATTTTGCAGGCATGAAATTCTACGTTGATTACACTCATCCCCAAATAAAAAGAAGCCAAAACCCCTGATCGTTACATACCTATAGCACTGTGCAATATGGTGTATAAGATACTTTCCAAGGTTATAGAAAATAGATTGAAACCACTCCTAGCCAAACTGGTTTCACAAGAGCAGGAAGGTTTCGTGGAAGGAAGGAAAATAATGGACAATATTATCCATGCCCACGAACTTATCCACACCTTGAAGCTACAGAAAATATGAGGAATGATAATACAACTAGACCTAGCGAAAGCTTATGACAAGATCAACTGGCACTATATGGTCAAGACCCTAGAAGCCTTCGGTTTCACCCAACACTAGATCATATGGATTGTCAACCTAGTTTCCACAACAAGCTTCTCGCTACTAATAAATGGAGGTCCTAGCAAACCTTACTTACCCACGAGAGGCATCAGGTAGGGAGACCCTTTGTCCCCCTTCATTTTCATCTTAGTGATGGAAGGACTTAGTCGAAGCATAAAAAGGACAACTGTAGTAGGGGAAACAAAAGGTATCAAACCCTACAAGAATTTCCTAACTTCTACACACCAACCGTTAATGGATGATACCTTACTACATGGAACACCCACGATCAAAGAAGAGAAAGACTACAAACGAATCTTAGATGAGTTTGGGGAAGCCTTGAGGGAAAAGATAAATCAGTCCAAATCTATGATGTTCTTTTTTAATACCAGCCTTGCCATCCAAAGGAATTTGGCCAACATCTTGGAATTTGAATGCAAAACCCTCCCAACCAAGTACTTGTTTATCCCCTTGACATACAAAGCATACAAGCTATCAACTTGGGAAGGAATAGTCAACAAGCTACAAGACCGAGTAAAAAACTAGACGTATAGGTCCCTCAACCTAGCCAGAAGAATTATCCTAACCAATTTAGTTTTGCAAGCTATACCAACTTTTATGATGTCGTTCTTCCCCACCCCTAAGGGGATTATACAAAAATAAGAACTAGAAAAAGGGAATTCCTATGGCGAGGAGGGGAAACAAGAAAAAAATGGGCACGGGTAGCTTGGGAGAAAGTATGTAAGCCAAGAAGAAAAGGAGGCCTGGGACTACACGACCCACAAGGGACCAACGAAGCCTATGGAGTGAAACTCCGGTGGCGATGGGTCAAAGAAATGACCATGCCATTCGTCAAACTGTGGAAGGAAAATTATGCCCCAGACATTAGTGATCAGAATAAAATCCACTTCAGAGGCACCAGGGAAGGTTTTGCCATCTGGAACTTATCCTAGCGCAACAAGACCTGGATCTAGACACATAGCTTTTGGGAAATAAGGAATGGAAAAACTGCCTGATTCCGGGAAGATGCCTAGCAATAGGAACCCAAAATAGAAAAACCTGGCCGGGAGGAACTACAACAGGAGAAGATGGAGCAAGGAAAAACCCGAGTCTACAATTATTGGAAATAAGAAACAAGCCACAACAAATGGAGAATCTAGAACACTCTCACTCCACAGATAAGAGACCAGACCACAACAACAGTAGAAGAGGTGGAGGAGGAATTGGGGAGACGAAAAATAACAGTCACAGATGGTAGTGACTAGCTGATATGGGGGAACAAAGAAAGAAGGTAATTAAACCTTAAATAAGTATGCTACTACATAGCAAACCAGAACCAAATATACATGACGCAACAACGGGAGAAGCTCTAGAACAACCCCCATTGGCCAAAAATAAAAATCTTCCAGTGGCTAATACTACACAACCAAATCCTAACATGGGAAAACTTAAAGAAGAGAGGTTTCATAGGCCCCTCAAGATGTCACCTATGTGAACAAAAGGAGGAAACAACGAACCATCTCATGGATGAATGCCCCTACACAAAAGAAGTATGGGACTGGGCGTCAAGCATCTTTGTATAATCTAATAGGGTCAGAGGTAATATTGTCGCAACTATAACTACATGGAAGGAAAACTATAGTGAAAACAAAGAGGTGAACCTCTGTTGGACCCTCATTTCCTTCATGATCATTTGGGCAATATATAAGAAATGGAATAAGCACCTCTATAGGAATCAAATATGGATGGATGGAAAGATCAAGGAAACAGTTAGAGCTATGACAAGAGAAACTTTACAGAGCCACAACTGCCAAATAGGAGTGCAACTGACAGACTAGTATCTCAGAATCCTATAGGCCTTTCAACTGAAAAGAGGACACAAGCGCAGGCAGGTGAGATGGTTTCTGCAACTACAAGTAGGTGAACACAACTGGAAACCGCCACCAGAGGGCTCCCTAAAGATGAATTTCGACGGGGCATCAAAGCATAACCCTGGATGGACAGGTATAGGGGGAGTAATCAGGGACAATCAAGGAAAAATTATACTACCATACACTGGGAGTCTGGGAAACTCAACTAACAACGATGCGGAATTTTGATCCCTCGATATCGGCCTCAAGATACTACACAGAGAAGGAATGACCAACATTGTAGTGGAAGGAGACTCCATGCTAGTCATCAACACAACAAGGAAACTCCAAAATGACACAAAAGTGGGAAAAATATAGAGGCACTGGCACTTGGCATACTCACTACAAAAAATTTAAGAACATTTGTAGATGGGGATCACAGTTGAGTTGCGTTGGGTCCGAAGGTCAGCAAATGGACTAGTGGATAGAATAGCTAACAAAGGGGTCGACAAAGAAGGAACAAAACTAGATTCCACATGGAATAACATCCTAAAAGGTCAGTTTCGGATAGATTGTTCCCAACTAGCAGCAAAGGACTATGATAACAGTCGAAGTACGAGTGACCACATCGAGGCTGGAGGCACATAATTAATTTAAGGGCAGGTTGGATCTAGGCATAATCTGATAAGCCACATTCTCAACACGAGTTACAATGCAGATCACAAGTCACACCATAAGAGGAGGTATGACACCATGATCCTGTCAATAGAACGAAGTACATGGGTTGGTTATGGGAGAGCGGAAAGGGTAATCCATATCCGAAAAAGGATGAAGATCAAAAGGGTAGCCAAAGGGCAGTAATGCGTACACCTCAACCATGCACAGGTTCCAAGGGAGGAAATTATTGGCATAAAAAGTACAAGGAAAATGATTGGCATCAGGATGATGGCAAGAATCCCAAGAACACACACTTTGAAATAGATAAAAAGGAATGAAAGGTATGCCTTTACGAGAGATCCATGATCATTGGGACAAAATCACCTTCGGGGAAACCCCATAAAAGAAGAAATATCAGGGATAGCAACAGACCAACGAGTAGCAATTACAGAGACTAGGAAGGGGCGAATAGAGGTGGAGGATGAAGTCATGACAAAAGCCACTGCATTCAAATAGATATGGTGGGAATGAAGAACACACAGAGTAAGAGGGGGCTCCAATGGGAGGAACTCCCAACAAGCACCCAAAAGATCACTAGGGTGGAACAGGTGGCCAGAGAGGCCAAAGGCGCCTTTCTTGAGTAGCTTGATACAAAAGGAAAGGTGGTCATTGACAGATGGGAGCGGGAATTCAACAACAAGAACTAGGGAAAATCCTAGGGGGAACTCATCAAAGAAGTTGACGGGATAAGGGACCCAGGGGCCACAGCCTAGGAAAACCCTCAACCACAAAATGATGGAGGAAGTGTGGCACACAAAAATGTTGATAAGTAAGCTGAGAGATGATTAGAGAGAGACCAGTAGGGGGGGAAAACGAGGCCAGAAGAAGGAACACATAGAACTTCTGAGCTGGCTCAGTAATCTGGAGGCCAGTGAAAAACAAATAGAAGAGGACTAGAGGAACTAGAGTGAAAAATTGGAAAGAGTACAGGGACAATTCCAAATCTACCTTCGTTATTTCCACCACATGGACGTCACTCCAGCAGACCGACATGGCACACTAGCCATTATCAGAAGGACGTGCACAGTGGAACAAGAAAATGAGAACGCGGCAAGGAAGGAAGGGGAGGAAAGAAACCCAATCATCTTGGAATAGTGCGACCTCAACCGAAGGTTCTTTTGTCTAAATTCGAGCAGCCTTTGTCTAGGTTATTGCATGCATACCAACTTTAAGGATTCCACTATATCAATAAGCAATTCATCCAACAGAGGTAGAATACTGAAATTTAGATATAGAAAAAAACTTACAGCAATTACACGATCATTAAAACAGATACTAGAATCCCATTTCCATTTACCTATAACATGTACAGTACATCCAATATAAAATCATTCAGAGAGATAGGGATTAGAGTAGCATATATGAACTAAACTCGCGGGGAACCAAAGGGAACAACCACGTTCCTCCCAACCGTAGAACCGAGAAACCATGATCACTTGCCCAATTCACTCCCTAGCCTGACCATGAGTCCATAAGGGAGAACTTGGAAATCCCTCTAAAACACTGTCCTTCAATTCAATAATTCCCCCTTGCCTCAAACTCCTCCAGTGTTCATAATAGAAAACTGAAAAAAGGGAAATCAATAGTATCTTTCCCAGCATACTTGGTAGTGTCCTTCCTACTCACATATCCCTATTTGTTATTTTCCTAAGTCTTTTTCCCTCCCTTGGGAATTTTCGTAGCTTCCTAAATCCCTGATTTTCAGGGGCTGCCAATGGCCAAATCACTAATTTTCCACTTGTAAAAATCAGCCTAGGGGTAGTTCCAACATGTTCCCCACTCATGGAGTCATGGTCAACTACTTTTAACATGGTTGTTCCATTTGTCCTCCTGCAATCAATATAAAATATTATGTTTTTAAACAAGTGCGATTGTCAAATAGTTAGTTGGGTCAAATCAGATCTCTGCCATAAATGACAAAAACATTCCAAATTCAAATTTACTAAAAACGGAAATAAATTTCTGGCAATTTAAAGTTTTCAAAATATTTTTATTTTGGGCGATGTCACAATCAAAGCCTCAAGTATTTTATGGAACAACACATTTCCTCCCCAGAGAAAAAAAAATGGGTGATTAAGCTCTTTGGATATGATTATGAGATCATTTACAAGAAAGGAAAAGACAATGTGGTTGTAGATGCAGTTTCCTAAAAATATGGAGGTGAAGGATCCATTTTTTCTCTTTCCTTCATTGTGCCAGATCGGCTCCAAGTTGTTCTCTAGGAATGGCTACACATTCCCAAAAGTTTGCATCTGATCCATCAGTTGCATTCCAATGCTCCAACTTTCCTAGGGTACTCTTGGGTCCATGACGAGCTTCAATACAAAGGTTGTTTGTATTTAAGTAAACAATCAAAACATAAATCCACGGTACTTTCTGAGCTTCATGCTACACCCATAGCTGGGCACTCCGGGTTCACCAAAACCTATGACAGGGTCAAACACTCTTTTTTTAGGGATGGTATGAAACAATACATTCATAATTTTGTTGTTGAATGTGATGTGTGTCAATGCAACAAGGGAGAAACAGTCAAATCTCTGGGAACACTCCAACCGCTTCCAATTCCACCTACTATTTGGAGGGATATTTATATGGACTTTGTTACAGGATTACCCAAATAGGGAAATAAATCAGTCATCATGGTGGTTTTTTATATCCTTTCCAAGTATTCTCATTTCTGCGCTCTTCAACACCCATTTACAATGTCCATGATGGCTCAAATTTTCATGGATAATGTCTTCAAGATTCATGTCATGCCGCATTATATTTTTTCTGCTCGCGACCCAACTTTCACTAGCAATTTTTGGCAAGAGTTGTTCGAGCTACAAGGCACACAATTGCATCTCATCACATATTATCATCCCCAGACTGATGGTCAAACTGAATTTGTCAACAAGTGTTTGGAAACATATTTGAGGTGTTTTGCCTCGGAAAAGAAAAATTAGTGGGCTCAATGGTTACCCCTAGTTGAATGGTGGTACAACACTTCATACCATACAGCTACACGCATGACTCCTTTTGAAGCGGTATATGGAAAAAATCTACCTTCAGTTCTCTCATACTTACCTGGTGTCTCGAAGGTCCAGGCGGTTGACCAAATGCTTACAGTTCGAGAGACTATTCTCCATACCCTCAAAGAGAATTTGATCATGGAACAGAATCACATGAAGCAACGAGAAGATCAAGGTCTCTTTGAACGTCAATTTGAAGAAGGGGATTAGGTGTTCCTTCGACTGAAACCTTAGAATAAAATTCCCTCAAGGCCGACCATTGTTAGAAGCTAGTGCCCAAATTTTATGGTCCTTATATCATTCTGAAGCATGTGGGACAACTGGAATATTAGTTAGATTTTCCCATTCATTCGAAGCTACATCCTGTTTTTCATGTTTCATGCTTAAAGAAGATGATTGGAACTAAGTGCAAAATGCAAACCAACCTTCCGGAGTTAGACAAAGAAGGATCCATTTGGATACAACCACAAGCAATTTTGGACCAGAGTGAGTGTCACCTGTGTCAGATAACCATTAAGGAAGTGTTATTTGAGTGGAAAGATACAACTCCAACATATGCCACTTGGGAAGCAACTACCATTCTGTAGCAATTTCCACATCTCAAGCCTTGAGGACAATGTTGTTTTTAAGGGGGAGGACATGTGAGGGTCCTAACCTGCACATAGGTAGAACAATATATTCGGATGTAATAAAGGTCAATATTAATAAGGCATTGCAATAAAATAGAATAATTTGAATGTAATAAGACCTAATAGAATCTTCTTCTATAAGGATATTCCTCTAGATGCTTCTTTTGATAGACATATTTAGTATAAATAGTAGTCGAGGGTATGATAACCATAGCTTGGATATTATTGTAATAGAGCTCTTCTCAATTGGAGGTTTCCCCCTCGAAGAGGCCCCTAAACATTCCTCTCAGAATCAAAGTGTTATTTATGTTGTTATTCTTATATCATTTTTGTGTTATTGTGGCGATTGTTCTAGTTATATTGTTGTTATTCTGCCATTTCTAGCATTTTATTTCTATTATGCATACTTTTTATATCTGGTATATTACAGGTATAGATAAATTTGTGTATTCCATTATTTTAAGGATTGAGGGATGTGGATGCTATAGATAAATGGTTGAATCTACTCGAAAGGTTTTTTTTTGTCCACAATTTTTTCGATAGGGAAAATATTACTTTTTCACTTCTCAAGGTCATCCCCCATGTTAAGGATGTTGGATCATGTTGTCATTGAAGCCAATGATTTGATTGATTGATACCATTGATTGATGTCAAGTAATTGATTGATGTCAAAGGATTGATTCATTGATGATTGATGTAATGTAATATGTATTCTCCTTGATGAGAAAGCATAGATGAAGATGGATCAATTAGTTGTCATTGATATGATGAAGATGGATTAATGATTTTTCATTGATACATGATGAATATGAATCGATGTGGTTTCATTAGTATATGATGCATTGCTGGAAAAATGTATAGATGACTCACTATTGTCTTATCATGTTTGATAAAGTGCACAAATGGATGAACTCCAATGTGGTCCCCTTATGGTGAAAACCCTCATGGGAATACGCTTTATGGATTGAGTTATCCTAAAAGAATGGTTGGAGGACCCATGCTTGTATGTGGAATAATGAGATGAAGATCAAGGAAATTGTTGGTTAAACTATCCTAGATGGATAGTGTTGGTCATGCCATTTTTGGTGGTATTTGGAATGTCACATAACTCCTCATGGTTTGATATTTATGGCCTTACAAAGATGAAGGACCCCAACATGAAGGCTTGAAGCCCCCAAGATCAAAGAAGTCAAAGTGACCTAAAAGAAGAAATCATTATTTAAATGATAAAGTAAAGTGACAAAGTCAAGGTGGATTATTTAAATAATAAAGAGAAGTGACAAAATCAAGAAATGATAAAGTAATGTGACAAAATCAAGAAGGAATATTTAAATGATAAAGTATTGGAGAACTTTATATTTATAGAAAGTGGTTAACCCTAAAATAAGGAAAATAGGTTAAGTGACCTAGAGGATGAAATTATAAATAATATAGAAATGGTCTTTTGTAGATCATCTATTTTGTGGATCAATGTAGAGCTTCTTGTGAGAATATCTTTTGGAGTATTGATGGAGAGCTTCTTGAGAATTTTATGTGTGGAACACTTGAGAATATTGAATATATATAGGTGACTGAGGTAATCAAAGGATATATAAGATGAATTTCAGAGGGAAGGTGAAGAAAAGAGGGCTGAAATTCAAGGGAGGATAAATTCTTTTCATGATGCTTTCTAAGGTATGTTATTTATAGGTCATGTCACCATTTTTGAAATAAATTTTTTCTATAATGATTCAGACTATGAGATTGATATTCCACTGAGGAAATATATCCAAGTATCTATGGTAACAAATTAATCTTTTCGGTCATTGTATTTTTGTAGATACACTCCATGGAAAATAGGGTTTGTGGCTAGTCCTGAAACTAGTCTAAAATAGGTGTTTCGGATAAAAATGTCATAACTTCTTCATAACAGATCCAAATTCAGTGAGCACAATTGTGTTGGTTATAATACAGTTTGTGGTATTTTGTTTAATAGTTTTGTATCAATTCAACAAATATTCTGTGGGGGGCATGCTCTACAAGGTCGCTCTCTAGAATAAGCCAGAATTCAACAAGGTATGCCATTTTTGCTATAACTCCTTTTCTGAGATGTTCCAAGTAGTGAAACCTGAAGGAATTTCATAAAACACACTGAAGAACATTTTGTATCAGTTTTAGATCTTATTCATTACAGGTACAAATTTATTATTATTTCAAGCTAGGGTTGTTGATTAATCCAAAACTAGTCATGGTTGAGACAAGAAAATGATGAGTTGGCACATACATGAGGTGTATAGTTGACGATGTTGGTACATATTGATGAGTAGTTGACACATGATTGGTATATGCTTGGTAAATGGTTGAATGCACTTATATATGGTACAAGTTGATTACAGGTTGTTTGGCACAGGTTGGTGCATGGTTGATGCACTTGCTTATGGTACAGATTGACATATGTTGAGGATTGTTACCTCATATCAGGTGGTGTTGAGGGTGTAAGCTAAGTATTGCATGATAGATCTAGTAATCTTGTAGAGTTGTACTCTATTAAGTTGTTTCCGAAAAACCCCAAGGATTGTAGTCTGTAATAAAAAGAAAATTGTACATACATGTTGTGTTCTTTGTGTTCCTTGTGTTGATGACTTGTTGACGATATATTGTTGATATATGTTGCTGATATGTGTTGACATTTAACTGGTTATAAATTACATCAATGAGTAATGATTAATGGTGATTGTTAGCTAAGGAGTTTTGGGAAAAAGAACCCTGCATTGTTCACCACCCCCTCTGAGTGTAGTCAGTGTGTCCAACAATTGGTATCAGAGTGGGCCTTCACTACAAGCCTTAAAAAGATTGAAGGATATCCATAGACATAGAAATGGATGATGAAATACCAATCCTTAATGAGAAAATATATTCTACTTAGAGAATAGAGATGAGAGTGTATTTGAAGACAATGGGGGAAACTATTTGGAAGGTAGTCATTGGTGGATCAGTTTCGTTGAAGAACAAGTCAAAGTTTGTTGCACAAAGGGAAGGAAAAAAAATGATGCATTGGCTCTCAAGACCATTCTTAGTGGACTCTCAAGCCCTATAAAAGAAAGAATGGAACAATGCACTTCCGCCAAGGATCTATGGATAAATCTAGATGAGACATATCAGAGAAAGAAGGAGAAGGAAGCTATTGAAGACCACTCCATCAAGATTATCAAAGGTAAAGAATCTCCGAAAAACCTTGATTGTATTATTTATAAATGTGATCTTGAAAACATTTCAAGTGAAGATAGCACAAAGGAAGATCCTAAAAGTATTTCAAATGAAGATATAGAATCTCCAAAGATTCTTGATTGCAATGATTCAAAATGTGACGATGTTGAGTTTTTCTCAAGTGAAGAAGATGATCTACAAATAGTTTGTGTAAAGTTTGAAGGTAGTTATTCCATGGAAAGAATAGAAGAAGATCTATTAGAACTTCAAAATTAAGTTTAAGAGGGTTTATATAGATACATAAGTGACCATTTTTATACACACTATAACTATCTTACAAATAACACTAAGAAGTTTCTTGGGAGTCAAAGGTACATATTGAAGTTAAAGGGAATGCTCAAAGAACAAGAAGAGAGAAATAAGACTAAATTGGAAGAAAAGGAAGAAGAGATCAGAAGACTAAGACTAAAAAAGAAGATATGAAGGTAGATGATGAGATTAGAAAAAAAATTGAAACTATTTGTTATAACCCTAAATTGCACCAGACATGCATATTTGGCATCATGCCTTCTTACTTTATATCTTTGCCAAGACTTCACTAAACAACTCTTCTAAAAAAACACTTTTTTGAAGGTATACACACCCTGCACCACTACTGCCCGCGTACACACTCATGTTGCACCACTACAACCCATGTATGCTCACTAAAAAGTGTGAAAAATGAAATTTGCAAAGGGATACAGGTTTTTGGGCCGTTACCTAACATTTTGACCACCCGTAGCCAGACACCCAACCGAATAGCTATCTTTTTTGGATATAAAATAAGGTGTTGGGGTCCCTTTCAAAAAAAGAAAAAAGCAAAAGAGAAAAGGAACTCCGTCCATTTTAGTATTCCCCCTTTGCCCCAATATTTTGCAAACACATTGTGAGTTAGGGACAGAATCCCTTTTCAGCCCCCTTTTCCTCCATTGCAAAACCTTGCCACTTCCCTAGAGAGAACTGAAGAGGAGAAGGATACATGGAAGTAGTTGGTGCATGGTGAAGAGGAGCCCAGGACCAAGTTTGAGGAGCAAATGATGGTCTCATATTGTAAGTGACTTTGTGATATTAATATAAAGAAGTATTTTTCTCGTCTTGCCAAATGATGTCTTCAATCTTCATGATGTATTTATGTTTTTGTTATGATATCTAAACCAATAATCCATATATATAATGAAGGCTTGTAGTTTCTTATTTGTACTTTGGTGAATGAAGGTTGGCCTTGGGAGGAGATTTGTAGTTGAGAAACAACCGAGCACGAAGGGATCGACATCAGATGTAGAGTTTAATGTAGGCTTACCAGATCCTTGTACTTTTCTTTCTATGCATGATCGTGGGATAATGTCGGGATGGTAGTTAAAAGTAGGATACTTTATAAGGTTAGCTCTACCTACACCTAAAACCCTTGTGTAGTCCATAGGGGGTTTTTCCACTATTAGAATAATTGAAGACCTCTAGGGTTTTTTGGGGGTATTCTTTTTGGGTGTTTTGAATCAGTTTATTTATAGTTTCTTGAGTTTCTGTAAGTTTTGGTGCCTTTAAGGGATTCTGGTCTTCCATTCCAGTACTCCCTACCTAAGCTTGACTATCATTTTTTTTTTTGAAAGTTACGGAGGTATATGCGGCTTGTAGTGGGTATTCACGCATGTATACACAACCTGCCTTTAGACAACCCGTGTACAGACGTAGGCTGTTGAAGTGATAGTCGTGTTCATGTGTTGATAATTTTTATTTTAAAGAAGAGGCAATCATCCTCTTCCCTTTCTGAAGTTATACTTCTCAGGAGTTTTCTTGATCTAGTCCCGGTCTCTGTTATAGCAGTTTGTAGCTTCAGTCTAACCTCAATATAGATTTTTCTTATCAAAGATTGTTTTTTTTTCTTCATCCGAGTTTTTAGATGAGATTGTGAGTCAGTTTTGATCTGACTGTTTGGGTATTTTCAGTGACTCCCTGTGATCCACAGTGGGACAGAAGTCATTTCTTGGTATTCTATTGTCTTCTATTTTTCCTTTTCTACTTTAGATGAAAATAAAAGAGTCCATTTTCGAGTTTCTTGATTTGAAGCTCAAATTAAAAAGAAGTTTTTCATTTATTTGTTTGGTGAAGATAGTTTAGGTTAGTTGTTTTTATTTATCAAGATAAAAGAAATTTGTTTCTTAATTTATTTATTTGAATGCTTAGGAAATTAGTTAGCTCGTAGTCGAGAGAAAATCTTGTGTTAGGTTTTTCTTTTCAAAGATCTAAGAAAATTAGTTACAAAAAGTTTGGTTAAAGAGCTTAAATCGAAAAAACTTTATTTTTAAAGAAGTATTTTGTTTTCAGTTTCATCTTATGCTCTTCTCTTTCATCTCTTAAAGAACACCATTGGTTTCACTTCCATTCCATTTGACTTAAGACAACCACTAAAATTAACGCTTAATTTAAAAAATCATTAGACTTTATGTTTGTAGGGTCCATCAATTTAGTCTAGGCTAGAGAGTTGATTTAGGATTGAAGAGGAAACTCTTCAAGGCTACAAAAACAAATGTAAGAGTCTATTCTAGGGAGTTCTTAAAAGTCCAGTAACCATGAAAGTTATTTGGGACCCCCCTCTAACATAGGTACTAAACACGAGGTTGCATGCTGAAAGGTAGCGGAGATAACCCCTCCAAAGCTGGACCAAGCGTAGTGAGGAACCCATATAGAGGGATTATCTTTGGATTTCTTTGATCACATTTGTCACGGAGCTTCATGGGTCTCGAATCCATTCGAGGTCATCAATCATCTTTCAGAACACTTGCTTTCGATACTCTTGATAGGTTTTGGTCTTGATACCTTGCTCATTGTGGTCCACCCGACTATCGACTGTACCCACCTAGTGACTATTCACATGCTGGAAACCTAGTTGCCTTTATCTTAGTGACTTACGTAGGTGACTACAGGGGTATATCGTGGTACCTAGGGCATACATCAGGCCATTCTTTGCAGAGTATACCCAGAGGGTTCTTCCATATTCGAGTTTCACTTGCACTGCTAAGTTTCTCTAGTGTTGGTTGGTGTAATTGTCTTCCAACTAGCTAGTGATCTGCTTGTCTTATCTCATAGGAGATTTTCTAGTGTGTGTTGGTATTTAAATGTTAATATCAATCACTAGTGTTTCATTGATATTCTCACACCGTGGAGGATCAGGAGCTCCATCGGTCACGAAGGATTCTTGGCCTACCGTCGATTAATCTGGAGCTACCCCCGCCACCACTAAGGAGAAGACTAGACCAACAAGGGTATTTTGAGGTGACTGGGCCACAAGTAACTGAGTCTCACCCATCTCCGACAGGAGAACATTTCATTCCAAACAAACCAACCATTTTCGACCTCGGAGCGAAAGCCCCTGGTCCATATAACCCTCTGATCATTGATCTATCAGTTCCCATCATCATATAGGTTAAAACTTATGAGAATTAGGTAGTGTCACAATAAGCGATGGAGACAAATGATGCTACTTCTTCAGGGAATCCTCATATTCCCTGTACGATTGTCACTATAGAGGCTTTTTCGCCTCCTAACCAACCGTCGCCAACCCAGACCACTATGGTTTCGACCTCTTCTAACTCGGGAAATGGTATGATTCCATCTATGATGGTGATCACTGATCCTTTCAACCAGAGTGCGACTGGTCCTCCGTTCTCATATGAGATTCTTGGCTTCGATATGAACTATGTCGTTTCCTACTCCACTCTATAGACTTTAGGTCTAGGGGCATGGAGCTCCAACACTCTGTTTCAAGGATCGATGGGGGGCACTTCAGCTCTCTATAATTATTTCCCTTATGGAGGGGGTCATATACCTCCATTATCCTCTTCGCTCGATAGTTCTCACTGGCACTCCACCGGGCCAAATGTAAAATATAGTTCGTTTGGAGTAGGTAGTCAAGGACTTCCTTCTTATAACATGTTGGTAGGTTTGACACCATTCTCTTTGTTTGACACATTTCTTCACAACACATTCTTGTCATCTTTCGTCTTGGTCGGGGGCAGCCCTGGTTATGGACAACAAAATCCTATGCAAGGAACTATTCTTGTAGAGGGGGAAAACTTAGGAATCCCTTCCTCATAAGGACTTTGGAATTCATGGCAGGGACTAGTTCCCTCATTAGGGATGTCGGCCAGGGGAAAACCCTTCCCTAGACAATGTAACCCTAGGCAAGGCTCAGTCCCTATGCCCGACGGATCGACGAGACGCAACCCTTCCCAAAATCCTTGGAATGAAACGCAAGCCGGAGCCAACATTAATGTTCATAGGAGAAGATTACAAAAAATTCCTAGTAGAGCATAATAACAGATTGGACCTCTTGCTCCTTTTTCTAGAAAACCTGGATATATTTCCTGAAGATATTACAAGCATGCAGGTTAGTTCATTTAGAAATCTATTTCACGAAATTGCCTACTTGTTTACAAGAATAACAGGACAAGAATCCACAACTACTATTTCCCGTATGTCTCTTTATTATTTGTATTTCATAGTCAATGAACAAGCCATTTTTTATTGGGGTAGTTTAATTTCCCATGAAATATCTTCCCAATCATCAAGCTACAAAAGGGAAAAGAAATTTTATATTTCATCCTATTTAGTTTTTGCAATAGAACATTCATGTCAGTTTCCACAACTATCTCTTTCCAATAATGTCAACTATGAATTCCACCTAGTAACGTTTTGGTACCAAGCCTTGTGGAATCATAAGGATTTGCACTATTTTTATAAGGTTTTTAATGGCTTCCTGTCTATTTTCAAAGTTTGGTTGTTAGGAGAAGATGCTCCTCGCATATCTGAACAGGTAGCTAGTTTTTTGGACAAGAAAGGGACACTCGAACATTTGGATAATTACACTGTCATAAGAATATTTGGCTCCACAGAACAGCCCGCACTCCTTCCATGTCACATTATGGACATAATGTTTGTTGCAGAAGTAGCACGTCAATACAATTATTGTTTCCATCTGTTCCAAAGGAGGAAAAAAAAACCAGTTCATTACTCTGCCTTGGAAAATAGGGGAGTTCGTGTTGAAAAACGTCAAAAAAATTGTTGATTTTGCAGCACATTCTAGCATCTCGAACCTGAGATATGATGAAGACATAAAAGGATTCGAACCCTGTGATATTTTTAGACAACATTTACAAACACTTGGCCTCGATGATTCTTTTGTAAATAAACACCTACCCAAAAACAGAGACAGTGGTGACAACGGTCCTGCCTCTGATGTTGATGAGGTATAGACAATGAAAATATGTACTAAATTGTACATGCAACAGGGGAAAGGCCCCAGTGACAAGAGTTTTCAATCCAAAAATACTAGTCCAAAAAGTACTACATCTTGGAGCATCGATCCAACGACCCATTATAGAAACAAAGAAACCTAGAGTTCTTCAAACAAAGGAGGAGATAATGACCCTCCTCACTCTAAAATTGATAGTTCTCACAAGATTCCAATGGAGAAGAAGAGAAAAAAAATGTGGGGTAGGCGAAAGAGCCAGAAATTCAGAGTGAGAACATGGAACTTGACATTGATCTGGATACCATGATTTTCTTCCTTGATAAGCCTGGAGACGCCATCCACCATAGCCATCCAATGGACATATTCGTTACCAAAAATTTTGACAAAGATGAATCCTTCGTGTTCCAGAGCATTGTTTTTTATAGCCAAAATAAAAAATTGATAATTTAGAAAAAAATGTTGAAAATAAGAAAGAGAAATCTCGTTCAGAGATTGACGTTGCCAACATGTGGCTGTCACAAATCTGTCAATTTCACACTGCGACTGGAGAAGAAATTCATGATTCCATTGGAGGCATCGAGACCGAGAATTTCAGACTAAAGGAACGAATCAAGGAATTGGAAGACACTTTCATTCCTATGCCATTTTTTGTCGATCCTTTAGCAATAGCCATGCCTGGCACCCATGCACCCAATGTAAAAGCATCCTCCACCCTGATCGCATCATGTAAAGCATATGTGGAGAACAATATAAAAAAAAGAGTGGAACTAGTTACCGACGCATGGAAAATATAACAAACCATCACTTCCCTTGCAAGTAGGAAACATAGCTTGCTCGAGATTTTGTAGGCTGAATTAAACTATGAAGATTTTATTTTTTTTAAACAGTCATCCCTTTTGGCAAGATTGTCAACAATATGATAGAAAAAAGAAGAAGAGAAGAAGATCTTCCATCCAAAAACCGCATCAACCAATTGAATGCATGTTGGAAAGAAAAAGTAAAGAACCTGCATCTCATTGTTCAGTCACGTGAGGAAAACATATCAAAGAAATATATATTATTCACAAATCTGTCAAATATAAACTAAGCCGGGAAAACCTATCGCTTCCAATACCCCCACTTAATCGCAAACTCCTTGCCCTTAAGAAGGAAAGAGTTTGATAAATAGGTTTCTATGTTTAATACCTTGTCTCTACAAACGTTTTACAACATCCTTCAATTTGATCAAGCTCACGTCCATGAATGGCTAGTCAACTATGCAATACAGAATGAGGAAATTCATCAAGCTCTCTGTAATCTTTCTATTGACTTTCAGGAATTAGAAAACAATATTTTCAACATAAAAATTCATAATGAGATTAACATTGCCCCAATGAGAGGCTAAATTGAAGATTGGATTGAAAGGTAATTGAAACAGGCCATCAACAAAAGGCAACAGGTAGTTGCCAGCATTCTAGCAGTCGTAGCGGACATCCTTGAAACCGCAATCGTCGGCGATATCAATGAAACAACAACTGCAAGAAAATAGCCAAAGGGCTCATATGTTTCCTCACTATCAGTTTACTCATCCCATGCTTCTTTGTTTATCAACCCAGTTATTCCAGTTTCTTAAATAGAGATGAATAGGCAAACACTTATACATTTCCATTTATTTTCTTTTGCAACTATTGCACTCTATCTTCTTTCCACTGTACTGTTTCTTTTACATATTTCTCTAATGGTCCGCAGGAGCCCCAATCCCAGTCTACATGACAAACGCATTGAAATTCCAGTTTATATGTAACATACTTTAATTTCTTTGTATATTTCAAAATTTCCCGTAGTATGTAACAAACTTTTATTTTTTGATAGATTTCAAATAAAAATGCATTTAAATTTTTATATGTTACAGACTCTATTCTTATATTTCACCACTCTGTATTGAAATGCATTTAATTTTTAATATGTTAAAAAATTTTATTCTTATCCTTCACCACTCTGTATGGAAAATTCCTTTACTCTTTTATATGTTACATAATTTTCTTTTTTTTATATATTTCAAAATAAATGGTGCTCAACAATGAAACTAACATTTACTTATACCCCATGTTCACAAATGCATTTTAATTTTTTATATTTCTTATCTCCTATTAATTTTTTTTCATCTTGTATTTTTATCTTTCACCAGTCCATATGGAAAATTCATTTAAATTTCCAAATTTATTCTTGCAATGTAAACAAATTTTTTACTTTGTTATATACTTTAAAAAAAACTAGGTTTGCTATATACTTTCAAAAAATAGCAACCCTCATTTACTTTTGCCCCATATTTCGTAATATACATGTTGCACACAACATTTCCGCGATATACATTTTGCACCAAACACTTCATTTCATTTACAATTCGACCCCATTTTCCACAATTTGCTTTCTAACCTCGTTGGCAAGGACTGGGCTATAACTAGATTTTAGCGTGTTGATTAGATTTTGACTTTAACTAATTTGATTTTATAAGATTATATTTATTTAATTTGATTTTATAAGATTATATTTTGATCTTATGGTTTGGAAATATTTTGACATTATTTAATTTGATTGTATAAGATTATATTTTAATTTTATGGTTTGGATTTGTAGGTTGGAAGATGGAAGATTTGATTCCTTAAATATTAAGATTGGATAAGATTTGGAGGCTAAGATCGTGGAGACAAACTAACTCTCAAATGCTATATAAGAAGCATCAAATGAATGTAAATGAGGGGTTAGGAACTTGAAGGCCTTTTTGGGCTTTTGAAGGGGCTTTTGATTTCAAAATGTAATAGGAGTCTTTTTAATGTAAATATTTTTGAGAAGCAAGGAGATTCTAATATTTCGTTTTGCTAAATTATGTCTTTTCATGTAATTTGTTTGTTATATTCTAGTTAAACTTTATTCTTTTCATAGAGAGATTAATTATTCAAAGAAACTGTGCCAAATTATGTCGTTTAGATACACTGTTATGTGTCAAAAAAAACAACCTGGCCAGTAGACAAGCACTTCTTAGATTTTTATTCAACATGTGTTAAGGCGTCTCAATATACGTTCTATGATTCCTCAACAACCTTGGAATAGACTGGTGTGTCCCTACCTGTAAGTTCAGTATCTTAAAGCTGCACTCCGCAACGAGCGATATATCAAAAGTGATTATTGTTGCAGACAGATTTCCAACTATATCAAGTGCAAGGCAAGCTCTTCTCGATCTTTATGTGTAATTAAAGCTACTCTCGCCTTCTTATATAGAAAGTCCAACAAAAAAAGGTAGAGTGAACATGATAATGACTGCTCCCCACTCCATGTGGGGTAAATATTGTTGTTGATCTGGTTAATTCCTTTCCCCTTACTTCATGCCTTATTCTATGCGATTATTCTTCTCTTGTTGCATTTTATAAGGTTATTGTTGTTCTTTCTTATTATGATTTTATTTATCTCGCACTTGATATTAGAAATTCAGGATGATAGACTTAGGAATGTTGTACTATTCTATTTGCATGAAGATATGGTCAAAAGATGAAGGCATATACTTCTCCCTTCATTCTTCATTGGATGAAGTTTTTTATCCTTTCTGTAATGGGCTTCTGGTGCAACAAAGTGTTGAGAACAAAATTGAATCCCAAGGGCAAATGGTACTCTGTATAACATTTGCATTGGCTACCCACGAAATCTTAGGTTCGATTATAGTAAATCAATTGGTGAGCAACCATGGTTTTGAAACCTCTTAGTAGAACACACCCAAGTGCAACATTATATTCTTCTCTGTAAAATTTTCCATTGAAATGATCGTACTTGAAAGTGTCAGTTCCAGGCCTAATAGTACCATGGTCGATCAATCAACTACCTCATCAGGAAATCATTCTTCCTAGTTTAAGAAAAACAAACAGCTTGAAATTCGATAGAACAATTTGAAATTCAATGATATTAATAAACCTTTAACCTATCTATCTCTGCTATGCCCTGTTAATGTCGACAATGGAAAATTTTAGAAGGCAAAATTGGAGAAGTTGGTGCAGGTAGGCATCTATGTCGACAAAAAGATTGCATTATGAAGCATTTCAAACATTCTCCATTTGACGCTTTATATGCTTTTTTGTGGCTTTAGATGTGTTTGCATGTATGATTTTTTCATGGCTTTAGATGGGTTTGCATGTATTCTCAATGCAATTTATACTATATGAATTGTGTCTCGATTTATCTCCTTTATTGATGGCTGTCAAATTGTTACGCAAGAATTTTTGCGACAGGACTATCCAAGGACCATCCAAGGTCACCCATGAGACGCAAAACATTAATTGACCCAAAATTATAATAGGGTATAATCGGGTGTACTTAGGTAGGTGAACCAAAGGCCTGCACTAATTTCCAAGAATCTTGTATTAAATTAATTAAAGAAACCAACCTACAGAAACTTTTGTAATTGAACTTCGAGAATTTTATTTTTGTAATTTGTAAAATCCCCCATGTCAATCTTAGACCACAAGGCAAACTTTACTTTAAGATCCATTTAATGAACCTCTAAAGAGGCTCCCCCGCTTTCCTTATAAAGTAAACTGCGAGAGAATTGAACAAAAGAGTACATGATTTTATTTTGTGAAGGAGTGGGTTAATTTGGGAGCAATATTTCTTCAGTTATTTTTGAGGTAGGTTTTTTGGTAGTTTTTAAATTTTCGTTCAATCTAGACTTTGATGAATTTTCTAAGCATCTGAGTTGATTTAAAATTGGGCAAAACCTCCAAGGTATTTATTTGAAATGCATGGAACTTTGATTCATGCAAAACTCAGACTACCCCTGAAAATTTGGCAGGATTGAGACCCATTCTTTTGCCTCAAGAGATGAACTCTATAGAAAATTACTCCCAAATTAACCTACTCGTTTTGGGAATGTGTGGTCTTACAGCTTTGGTTGTGTACTTTCTTACAGTTTCATTTTATTTTGTTAATGTGTGCTCTTACAGTGTGTGTTTTTATAGCTTTGGTTGTGTGAATGTATGCCTTTACAAGTTCATTTTCCAATTACAGTTATAGCTTTGGATGTGTACTTTCTTTTAAAACGCATACCAAGTTGTATAACATGGCTTCCATAGGAGATAAAAGCACAGAGGGCATCAACCATCGCCTCAATAGAAGAGAAAAGCACATGAACACTGGGACCGACCATAGAAATAGGAAGACGATGGTGCCATACTGAGATCGATACCAGACCGACCGAGAAAAGAAGTAGGAAAGCAGTGTACAACCTAGACCAGACTAGACCGGCCGTTGCAATATTACAGCTAAGTAATGATAAAAAAAATTCCTTGTTAAAATCAAAATTTCTTATTAGTGAAATGTAGAAGAAAGTAGAAAAATTAAAGATAGTGAGGGTGTATTAAAACAATGGATGCTTGAGATCTGTCTCTTGAATTTGTGCAAAAAAGAATTAACTGTGTAAGAAATTTGGGTTGCATTCTTATAAATATTACACTTTATTATCTACTTTGAATTCTATTACCATAAAAATTAGAGAGATTTTGATTTATGAAACATTTTAGATAGATTTTTATTTTTGAAACATTTTAGTATAATTTATAATAATTTTTTATTTCATAATATTGTTTTTTAGAGGTAAGTTTTTAAGTATATGTTTTTATTTTAACAATTAAAATTATTAATTTATTATTTAATATGATTATCAAATTTAAAAATAAAAATTGGCTTTTAAATGATCATATTTGAAATAAATAAAATTTATTAATACACAAATTATTTGAAAATGAATAAAATTTATTAATATATAAATGAGGACTTAGTTTAAAGGTTAACTTTCAAAATAAATGGGACAATCAAAATATCAATATATATAAATGAAAATAAAATAATTTAAAATAAATTTAATTTGGAGCATTAATTTTTTAAGTAAATAGAAAGTTGTAGGGTGTTCATAGTGTAAAGTTTTATTTAAAAAAAATACAGAAATATAAATAAATTTTAATTTAAGATTCATTTAATGACATTCTTTTTGAGGTTCCCCTTTTTTCCTTATAAAGTCAAGTGGGAGTCACTAAATCTGTTATAATTATAATTGAGTTTTTTCAACAATATTGAGGTTATTATAATTGAGTTTTTTCAACAATAATAAAATTATTCTAAAATTTAACATATTTGATAAAAAATCATAATATAAATAATATTATTTTTGAAAAACAAATTAATATAAAAACACAAATAACAAAATTATTGAAAAATTTAATTAAATTCAAAAATATTAAAAACAAAATTAATTTAAAAAATTTAAAACAACAGAATTATTTAAAAAAATAATTAAATCTAAAATAAATTTAAAACAAAAATTATTTTAAAAATTTAATCATACTTTCTAACTTGAGAAGATAGCTTCCTAACTCGAGAACATCGTGTACATGAAGAGTAGATAACAAATTGAAAATAATACAAAGTTTAAATAAATTTGACCAGCCGTGAATTACAGTAAAACGACTGAAGTTGCTTTTAGGTATAATAAATGATTAGGTATAATAAATGATGTTTTGTAGTAAAAACTCTCTGCCTCATAGTTTTAGGAGAGAAGAAAAAAATCATAATCATATTATTCTGGAGAAGTTACGAGAAACCAAAATACTTTATGACATTGACATTCAGAATATGAGAAACTCCGAGAAACCAATAAGCAGACATGGAGGAGTGTGTACAAACCAGGAGGAGCAGACTAAAGCTTAGGAAAGAGCAATCAGTCAAAACAAGGTCAAAATCACCTGAAACAAACCATCGAAATAAAAGTCAGATTGAATCCCTACTAAAAGCGCTGATCATTTTTTCAGTGCTCGAAAGAAAAATATATTAGAATTTAAAGTTATAATATTCAATCATAATGAATATTAAACTAAACAACCATTTAAAGACAGAAAAACAATATGAATAATATATAATAAGCAAATAAATAAAAATATAAAATTAAAGAAAAGAATCGCCAATAAAATCCTTCCCCAAGTAAATACAGATCAACCAAAACACACCGCAGAAACGAAAACGCCTAACAGCAACATGAGAAGCTGACAGTGCAGTTGTTTTAGGTATAATAAATGATTTTAAGCAGTTGTTTACGTATAATAAATGATTTTAAGCACTAAAACCTTTCAACACTAAAACCTCTCAGTTGCAGCTGTTTTAGGTATAATAAATGATTTTAAGCACTAAAAACTTTCAGTTGCATTTGAAGGGAAAAAATCATAATCATAATTATAATAATATTATTCTGGAAAATCTACCAGAAACCAAAATACTTCATGGGATTGACATTCAAAATAGGAGAAGCTCGGAGAAACCAATAAATGGAGGCGAGTGTACGATAATATTATTCTGGAAAATCTACCAGAAACCAAAATACTTCATGGGATTGACATTCAAAATAGGAGAAGCTCGGAGAAACCAATAAATGGAGGCGAGTATATGAACCAGGAAGAGCAGAGTAAAGCATAGGAAAGAGCCATCCGTGAAAACAAGGTCGAAATCACCTGAAAAAACCATCAAAATAGAAATCAAATTGAATCCCCGAATCATTTTTCCAATAAAATATATTAAAATTTAAAGTTTTTTTTGTAAATAAGAGGTGTAATTATATTAAGAGCCTGCAAAATCTGAAGCATAGTATCAAAATACATAGATGACCAGGCTGCAGTTACTGGACTTCCCCAGCCATGGGGAAGCCAGTCCAGCCAGCCCATCCAAACCACTAGTCAAACCAGTCATAAGTTAAAAGAGTAATCATATTGTTTATCACCTAAGACATAGAATCTGAGTAGACTGACAAACACTAAAATTTAAACACCTGGCGAGTAGCTGGACCACGTGGCGTGAAGGTCTCCTGGCCGGGGCTCTTCCTCAATATACGTTGGCCCATCGTCCCATTGCTTTCCACCTTCCGTGTTGCGCTCAACTCCCTTGATGTCGTCCTCGCGCGCTTTCTGCTGCCGTCTTTTTTCTGTTGGACTCGGCACCTTGGTATGATATTCCTCCTTAGTCGCCTTGGGGTCCTCCATTGGACTGGTTTCGGTAGAAGCTGAGAGTAAAGCCTCATGTAGGGATGAGAGAATTCTGAGAAAGATCGCCACCTTTGCGTCTGTATCCTGTAGGCGGTAATTTAAATCCACTACCTCCTGCCTGAGTTCAAAAACCAGGTCATGCAGTGCCGACAGGCTTTCTTTGACTTGCGTTCTGTCAAAGGAATCAGGGAAACACAGACCTTCCCTCTTAGGATCACCATGAAGAGAGGGGTCATCGTCCATGTTACCCAATGGGCCATGAAGAGGCAGGGGGTTAGAGGGATATGCCAGGGGGTCTTGGGAGAGCCGCAGGATTGATATCGACGTGCTTGGAATGATATCCATGGAATTGAATTACAGAGCCCGCGAAGAGACAGGAGGAGATTTAGTCTGCTGGCATGGGGAGGAGTCAGTGGAGGTCGAGTCGGGAGGCGTGACCGAGGGCCGTCGAGGCCTCCAGAGAGAGCCTCTCCTCGATCTGCAACTGGGTCAAGTCATTGGATACACGGTGCAGCTGGCCAGGGAAACTAGGAACACTCTGTGAAGGAGAATAGCAGGGACCGCTTCACGCCAGTGGAGGAGAACAGAGATGAACCCGTGCTGCGAAGGGATGAGCCCTGCAGCCATCATAACGAAATGTGACCCAAACATATTGAACCAGCTTATTCGAATTCGCGGCGAAGGGGAGAGGACTGTCGCATAAATGATCCCTCGCTCCAGATTAAAGACCATTTAAGCGTCGGGTAGGGTGGTGGGATGTGGCACAAGCTCATCACGTGGTGTCATGCCATGATGCCCATTACCTTCACCCAATTCCTGCCATGCTGCACACTCTGACACCCCATCCAGGGGATATTAAAATTTAAAGTTATAATAATCAATCATAATGAAAATTAAACTAAGCAACCATTTAAAGACAAGAAAAAACGATAACAATAATCTACCAGAAATAAAAACATAAAATTAATGGAAATATACCATAAAAACATAAAATTAATCTACCATAAACAAGAATTGCCAATAAAATCCTTGTCTAAGGAAATACAGATCGACGAAAAAACACAAGGCAGAAACGAAAACGCCTAACAGCAACATGAAAAGCCGACAATGAATATGGGGAAGGGAATATGGGTTTATATAGGAATTCATAGTGTAGGTAAGTCGTTGGATTATAATGGTTATAAGATCTACGGATATTAGGAAAAGACCATCAGAAACCAAGTTTCTTCCAAACCCCAGCGGGACTTTTATAACCTGTTTTTTCTAACCATGCTTTTCTGAAATGGGATGGAGCGGTATGGAGTTTCGACCAAGTTTCGACGAGATGGAGCAGTTTGGATCATGGTTGCTTTTTTGCGGTTTGGATCATGGATGATGATTCAACTTTCACCAGTCAACCATCTCAGCCATGGTATATTGATTCTATCTAGAAATAACAGGTGCACTTGATATATTATGCTTTCACTATACACGCTCATTTTACTTTGGTTTAATATGCAATACTTCATATGTTGTGTTATGTTTTTCATTAAGAAATGGTGCTATAACTTATAATATAGTCATGAAAATGGTAAAGATTCAAGTGTTATTTAATAACAGGTCTGTAATGTTAACAATTTTATGTTTTGTCTCATTTTACCATGAGGCACATGACTTTTTCTTTAATGATGTGATGAGTCTTCAGTTAGGATATAGTCTAGCATGGGTAAGGAGATAACAATACTTGAAAAATAACTATATTACTATGTAACAATAGAACGAAAAGGAAAAGGAGAAGATGACTACATTGCAAATTAGAAGATGACTACATTGCTTTGTAACAACACAACGAAAAGGAAAATGAGAAGATGACTATATTACTCTATAACAACACAACAAAAAGGGAAAAAGGAAAATATGAGCTATACTTGTAGCCTATTGGAACCAACAAAATTGTCAATTACCAGCGTAGAAAAAATCACTTACCTCCATCACATTCTTCATCAATCCATGTCCATATTAGAGTAGAAATATTATCCTCCTCCTTCTCCTCCACCTACTTATATCCAAAACAAACAAATCAACACATATTATTATAACAACAAAACAAGAAATCATGGAAACAAATTTAAATAAAAAACAAAGATTCCACCCACCTCGGCCACCGACCCGTACATACCTCGATTTCTCATACAGGAAGAGATGTCTTATCCACAAATTACCCTGCCGCTTGACCCCAAAAATAAAAGAAATAAACAATAAAATCCGACAGAAGGAAAAACATGGCCATGCTACAAAAAAAACAAAGAAAATAAAAATCAAAACAATCCACAATAAAGAAAAAGTGTGAACCCACCTCAAAATCAAAATCAAACCTCCAAACCCTAAATTCTCAACTCTTCTCTAATTTAGCTTCACTGACTCCATGAAACGATTCAGGATTCTTCCTCCCAATGTAGCCAATACAAAGAAGGACATGGATCGACTCTCCTTTCATTTTTCTTCACCAACTCCACAAAATGATGCACACTTCTTCCTCCCGGAATGTAGCAACCTCCATCCCTAACTTCTAAATTAGGATTTTCTTCTAGACTCACAATGGTACCATTGGAACACATTGCCAAATGGAAGAAAGTACGAGTGACTCACTCTAAGGGATGAACATGCCATCAATTACTTATTTGGACTTATCTTCTTCACAAAGCCATTTGTAGAGTTACCCACACTAGGCACTCTTAAGGAGGCTTTCTCATCGAGTAGTATCTTTTGTACTCATTTTCAAATGGAATGTTGTCGCATTGGTACACATTGGCCGATGACAATGCCACCTTTCAAAACACGCTTGGAATAATTATTTTTATTTTATTAAATATTTTGTTTTCTTTTTGTAATTTAATTTTCTTTCATATTATTATACATCAATGGTAAATGATTCAATTTGAATTACAAAATAATTGACATATTTTAAAAAATTGTAAAATATTGTTGAAATTTGCGTCCCAAAAAATCATTTTTGGAGTGAGCTTGTTAAGCATCTATGTCATCAAATATTAACATTATGTTTCCATTTACTGGTTTTGCTAAGCATTTTGGTTATGATTGGGAAGGTGATGTCACTATTTTGAAGCTATTATCTTTGTGTAACTTTTTAGTAGCAAGACCCAACATTTACATTTCATTTCATCTAGATAATATAGAATGTTGATACATGGATATTGTCTTATCCTCGATGCCATGTCCATGCTTTTAATCCCTGCGGTTAATTGCAATTATTTACGATTAATTTTTTCTTTTGTTTGGGGATGGATTATTTAACTATGTGTTCTATTGTTTGAATGTTGATGGACGATTACTACAAGATTGTTGTTTGTTGGTGATGAAACATTCATTTTATGAATGCCAATGTATTCTCATAAAGAGAATTATTAATCCTACCACAATAGTAGTGTTACATGATGTCTGTGAATGGATAATTATCATTGTAGGATGCCATTGGGCAGTAGAGGGTACAATTGTATCATGTAACTCATGTCACTCTAGCCTTTATCCCTTCTAAGAATGAAGTCTTATGTATGACTATGTGAATGTTTTTAGGGGTTTAAAGCTATAGACATCATCATAAATCATCTAAACAAGTAACCTTGTCTTAGTAATACTTGAATCTAATATATTCACATGAGAAAGAGTTAAAGAGCTTGGTTTTGACTTGCAAAATGCAATATTGGTTGTGGAATTCATTTGGAAAATAATACTTCATAAATATGTAGTTGGTTATCACCTTTGAGAATAGATTCATGCAATTGGTTGGAATCACCTCCATCCTCATGGCACTCTTCTCAGTCACCTCAATGGTTTTTATGAAGGTAAGGTCTCACAAGAACTTTCTCATCCCACATTTTCATTTGGATCTTTGTTCTCTGTCCAAGTCTCCTCACCTCAGAACCTCTGCTCTTTATCCAAAGGCTTCCCTCTATATGCTAGTGCCCATTCTCTATCTGTTCCTTACCTGTATCATGCCCACAATCTACTTATCACTTGAACAAATTCTTTGTTTTCCTCTATTCCTACCTCCCTGTCATAACTCCACTATGCCGAGAGAGCGAGGCAAGCCCAAACGAGGTGTTTCTTACTACAAATTCATATCCTGATGCAATCTCCCAGACCCCTCACTTCCCTCTAATCTGTCAACCATAGTTTTTGTCCCCACCCACTTTGACCAGAACTAGCTTGGGGATGCCCAACCTCCTCTTGGAAATACAGAGTCACCCCCTCACCTCTCCGACCCCATGCTCGACTCAGGAGGTTTCCCAATTAAGGAATAAATTCCTCCAAATGAGTTGAAAACCACCGAAGCAATACCAGAGCCATTCGACAATGCAAGCCCCTCTTCTCATCCCACAATGGTGTTAGGATGTTGTGTAGGAAGAAATCCCCCCCAACTCGTTGAAATAATGGACAACAAGGAACATCCCAACTACCACATAGGTAACCCACTAGTTGACCATGGAAAAGACTCCACCGACTGAATTTGATGCAACAACAACTCATCATGAGGAAATAGTTGTGAGTGTTGAGAAGGCTTTGCTAAACACACAACATTTTTTGGATGACCACCTTCAGTTGATCTTTGAAATGCATCGTAACATGGAGGACCAACTCCACAATAAGATCATCTGCAGTTTTTTTTTTGTAAGTAAGAAGTTTTATATATAAGAGTCATTCAAAAACCAAAATAGAGGTACAAAATACAAAAATTAGCCGTATTGTAGTTACTAGACTGCCCCAACAGAGGGGAAACCAATCCAGCCAACAAGTGAGTCAAACATAGGTAGCTTAAAAGTCTAATAAAACAGTCTCAAACTGTCTGGACAACAACTAAAAAAGAGAAACTATTGAAACTTGAAGGGCCCCTATGGGCTTAAACATTTGGCAAATAACCTGGCCAGGTGGCGTGAACGGCCTCGGACCAAGGTTCCTCCTCGACGAATGTCACTTGATTTTCCCACTACATTCCAGCTTCCTAGTTGCTCTCATCTCTGTCAACATATCGCGAGGTGTCCTGCAGTGCACGATATCCTGTGTCCACCTCCATGGACATGTCCTCATGCTTGGCTTGCACCATCCCATTCCCTGCGGAGCACTACGTCTGGGCATTTCCTTCATTGGTCGCTTCACAGGGTTCCTCTGCTGAAGTCGCACCTGCCGGGTCCAAGGGGAAATCCTCTTGGAGGGAGGAAAGGATTTGAAGAAGGACCACAACTTTTCCATCCGTGGTCTGTAGACGAAATTGAAGGTCCTCCACCCCCTGACGGAGTTCAAAGACCAGAACGAAGAGAATAGTGAGACTTTCTCTCAGCTGCGTGTCAAAGAAAGAGTCATAGGACTGGCTCTCATTTTTTCGAGGCTTGCAAGGAGGAGGTGGACTTCCCACGATATTCCTTGAGGATTCAATAACTGGTGCGTGGGGGGACTCAACCGTTGGGGGGAAAAGAAGGTGTCACAAGGAGGAACAGGACGGTCTGGAGATGATACCTACATAGTCAAACTGAGAAACAAGCGGGGTGGGGAAGGCAGGAAGAACTGGATCGGGCTGGAGGGACGAGGAGGAGCAAGTGGAAGGTGAATCAGGGGGCGAGACAGAAGGCCGACAAGGTTTCCATTGAGAGCCTCTTCGCGGCCGTCACCTTTGCTATGACATGAGGTTCGTCACATGAAAGCCGAAGGAAACCAGTTGCAATAGGCAGAGGTAGAGTGCCAGGAGATGAACAAGAGCTACAATTATCATCAAGGTTTGGTTTGAATCAGGCCATGGCAGCAGAGGGGAGATTTAGTCGGGTCGCAAGCGGAGATGGGAGGCGAACACAAGCAACCAAGCCATGGAATGAATCGTAAAAGGAGAAGTAAGTTGCATAGTTAAGCCACTGCAACGTCGTAAAGGCGAGTTAATGCAAGATCAGGGTGGAGGGTGATGGCACGAGCTCGTCACATGGTTCTGTGCCTCGTTGGCCTATTTGTTCCTCCTCCTCGCGCCAGGTGGTCCACACTAGCACCCCATCCGGGGAACATCATCTGCAGTTGTCACATGGACCTCATGTTCAAATTCCTATCTAGTGAAGCTACCCAGAAGCACTATCTGAATTGTAGCCAACTATTTGTTTTCACTTACAACAATGATGGATTTTTGGGTTCTCCGCACCTTTAGTTTTTCAATCATTTTTTTATACAAGAATGAGTTAGAGTCAATTTTTGTTTTTGTTAAAAATGTTGTTCCTTTCTATAGCCACGTCTAGATGTTTTGTAGGCCACTTGTTCTAGTTTTCATGCATGTGGAAGAATAGGGGGTAGAATCTGAACAATGTATTGACATGACGACTCTATAAGTTAATACAATCTCTTTTACTTACAAAAAAGAAAAATAGTTAAAAATTAAAAATAAATAAATACAATAATCGTTTTTTAGCTACATTCAATACAATTAAAAAAACACATAAATCCAATATAAACTTTTTGTATTGGATAAATTTATTAAGAAAATATGTTAAGAATATATATATATATATATATATATATATTTTTAATAGTCCTAATCATAAAGGGACCATTATGATTGGCTCCATATTAGCTAAGCTATATGGAAGTATTTTGGAAAACAAGATTAACATATGGCATGAAATCCACAAAAAAAAGAGCTAAAGGCCAAGCTAGCTTTAGAGGATATCACTCAACTATGGATCATCTTGTTATTCTTAGGATCATTGCAAAGTAGTGTCCAAATAATAAAACCAATATCCTTTGTTGCTTCATTGGTTTAGAAAATATTTTGACACAATGTTTGGGACTAACCTTTGGAATATGTTATAAGATATAAAAGTTCCTTCTAAGATGAGAGATGTTGCACTAAGGTTATATGAGAATTTTATTTCCAATCTTTGGAACACTAAGGGATGGTTGAAAGTGATTAATTGTAATATAGGAGTCAAGCCAGGTTGTCCCCTCTCCCCTACCCTTTTTGACATATACATTGATAAGTTAGAATATTGTTTGGAATATGCTAGTTTTACTAGCCTGAATCTCACTGGTATATTCATCATCTTTCTTATTTATGCTGATGATATTGTTCTTATGGTGAGGAATCCATATGACCTTGGTAAGAAAGTATGAATCCTCAAGGAATTTTTTTCTAGTATGTGTATGACTGTGAACATTGACAAAATGCAAGTTATGATAATTAAATCCCAAAAGACCACCTATGATACTTTTTTATGTGAGAAAAATAGTTTGGCTATATGGGATAAGAAAAAATTATATTTTATACTCTTGTCACTCATGTTATCTTTTATGGATGTGAAGTTTCGAGATCCAATATCTCTAAGGAATCTTGGAGAAAGATAGAACGAATCCAAAATAATTTTATCACTTATAATCCAAAAATTAAAGGCAATATACATGATCATATCCTCTTCATAGAAGCAAGACTTTCCATTAACTCCACCCAAAACCACCATTGACACAAGTGGGGATGGAATAAGTATGCCAACTATTGGCTAAATCATTGGGGGATACATGATAATTGTTGGATTACTGAGAGGGGGGGTGAATCGGTAATAGCGTAATTATAATCCTTTTTCTTCAAATGTTATATCAATGTAGAATTATTATCCAATAATGAGAAGTAAGAAATAAACAATCAAACACATACACAGTACACCAGTGTTTTACGTGGAAACCCAAATCGGGAGAAAACCATGAAATGATTTTTCTTATATGTCTTGAAGAATTACATTCATTGGAAGCACCAACTTCCTTTGTTTTCCAGCTACAACTGGAAGGAGGCTCCAACCCCCTAGTTTCTCAGGCTACAACTTGAGGGAAGTTCCAACTCTCCAATTCTCTGGCTACAACCAGAAGGAGGCTACAACCCCCAATGTTCTCCAGCTACAACCGGAAGGTGGCTACAACCACCTTTCCTTGTCTCGTCCTGCCACCCTGAAGTAGAAGTAGAATGATGGAACCACTGTCACACTATCACTGTGAGATATACCGGTAAACTTGTACCAATAAATCTGAACCATGCATCAACCATGCATCAACTTGTACCTCAACCTGTAATTAACCTGTACCATAAACAAGTGCATCAACCATGCACCAACCTGTAATCAACCTGTACCATAAACAAGTACATCCAACCATGTATAAAGTATCTATCAATCATGTGTCAACTACTCATCAACTATGACTCATAAATATGTACCAATGTCATCAACTATACACCTCATGTATGTGCGCCAACTCATCAACTACTTGTCTCAACCATGTACTCAACATGTACCACAACTGAAATCCCTCATCAATTTCATCATCCAAATATGATTTGTATCTCTGTGATAGACTTGGTGTATATGATCACATTCTTGCAAACCATCCTTAACTTTAAAAACAAGGGACTAGCATTTTCATCAAACTTTTCTTTAGTCTCAGATGCCTAGTTTTGGATTAGTCAACAACCCTAACTTGAAGTAATCATAAATTTGAACCTATAATGTATAAGGATATGAAACTGTTAAAAAATGTTCTTAAGTGTGTTTTATGCAATTCCTCCAAGTGTCACTACTTGGAACCTCTCATAAAAGGAGTTATAGAAAAAATGGCATACCTTGCTGAATTCTGGCTTATTCTAGAGAGCAACCTTGTAGAGCGTTCCCTGCACAACATATTCGATGAATTGATCTAAAAATGTTGCACAGAATACTAAATACTATACCCTAACCAACACATTTTTTCTCACTAAAGTTTGATCTGTTATGAAGAAGTTATGTCATTTTTACCTGAAGCACATGATTTTGACTAGTTTCAAGATTCGCCACAAACCCTGTTTTCCACGGAGTGTAAATACTAAAATACAATGACCCACAAGATGAATTTTTTACCACGTATACTTGGATATGTTTTCTCACTTTCATAGAAATTTCATGATATGAAACATTATATAAAAAAATTTATAGAGAAAATGGTGAGATGACCTCTAAATAACATACCTTAGAAAGCACCATCAAAAGAATTTATCCTTCCTTGCATTTCAGCCTTCTTTTCTTCACTTTCCTCAGAATTTCGGCTTAGATATCATTTGTTTACCTTAGATACCTATAGATATTCAATATTATCAAGTGTAATTCAAATGATAGAGCCTTGTCTCTTATTTATACTCTCCAAGTAGCTTCCTTACAAACATCTTCTAGGTCACTTGGCCCACTTTCCTTATTTTAGGGTTGGGTCCACTTCTAATTCCTCCATTAAATTTATTATTGAAATTATTTATTTTTTATTCACTTTGAATTATAATACACTCATCACTTCACTTTATTATTTACCTTTTAAAATATCTTAACCCACTTTGATTACTTTGACCTTTTGGGGCTTCTAGATGACATATGAGGGTCCTCCAACTTTGTAAGGCCATAACTCTCAAAGCGTGAGGAGTTATGTGATCTTCTACATACCACTAGAAATGGCATGACATGTACTATCCATATAGAATAGTATTATCTGAAAATATATCATAACTCGTACCGTTACCCATCAAACAAACTTGGGTCCATTACCCAAACCTGGGGTCTCCAACTTATCATGGCCATAACTCTCTAACTGTGAGGAATTATGTGGCGTTCCACATACCACTGTAAATGACATGACAAGCACTATCCATATAGGAAATTTTCCCTAACAAATTCACTTTCCTTCATCTCATTATTCCACAATTAATCATGGGTTCTCTTACTCCACAAAGCGTCTTCTCGTGAGGGCTTTCACCATAAGGGGACCACTTTGGAGTTCATCCATATTTACTTCTTATCAACCATGACAAAATAATAATGAGTTATATTTACATCAAACAATATTGGGTCCATTACCCAAACCTTTGTGCTACAGGGCTTTCTTCAAGGGTTGACATCAATGACAACCAACCTTAATTAACAATGTCATTCTACAAAATGCTAATAACATTAAAAATATTATTACATCTAAATTCAAGGAGAATATGCGGTGCCATAAAGAATTGGAGGACAAAACGAAGTTAAGATACTATAAGGAGGTGGTCAATCCTAATCTATAATATCAAATGTATCTCTTGGTTTTGACTATCACAAAGATGAAAATGAACATTGCTGAAATTTGAGCCAACTCCATGAGCGACATAGTGAAACTGGGAGTTGGACAATTTACAAAATATCGTGGGATGAAAGAATTTGTCCTCCTTGTTACACTAAGAGGGTTGAAGATGAAAATCATTTTCTCCAAGAGTCCCATTTATATACTCAATTTATATCAGAATTTTAAAATATCTATCACAATACCAACCTTCTTAACCTCCCAACTCATCAAATCTATCGTGATATTGGAACACTTCTCTTAATGTTTCTCAAACAAAGAAATAAAATCCTTAAGAAATATAAGTAATTTGTTAACTTTATTAAGGTACAATAGAACAATTATGGTCTCAGTGGAAATTAATCATCATCATCATCATCATCATCATCATCATCATCAATTAAAAAATTAAAAAAACTGAATATTTTAAAAAATCAAAATCAAAATAAAAAGACAATTTCTTAAAATTTTAAATAAAAGTTCATAGGACATGCATTTTGGAAAGTTTTCAGGGTTGTGGGGGTGAATTGTATTAGTTTTGGAAAGTTTGGGGGTTGTGGGGGTGAATTGTATTAGTTTTGGGGAGTTTGTTAGAGTGGCTAAATTCTCTCCCCCTCCCCCGACCTTCGTAAAATAGGTTCCATGAACTTTTTAAAAAGTTTTTTAAAATTTTGTTAGATATTGTTTTATAAAGATTGTTTTTTAAGTTTTTACATGTTTTGGTTTCATTTTTTTTTATTAATATTTATTTTTTAAGTTTCTATTTTTATTTTTGTTTCATATTGGTTTTTCTATGCTTTTTTAATATATTTTTTATTTTATTAAAGTGTTTTTTTATATTTTTAAAATTTGTTGTTTTCTCAAGTGTTTTTAAATACGATCATTTTATTTATAAAATTGATAATGGATATACTTTATTTTCTAATTGTTTTCAATGTGTGTGATCCAAAAAGGATCCATAAAAGACTAAGGAAAACTCATAATTCTCATAAGCAACTCAAGAAGATCAGAATGGCCTCAACAGATAGAGAAAGGGAAAAAATTCAAAGTTCTCAAAACTCAATGAAAATGACATCGTGAAGAATGTGTAACAATATTTTCAATGGCTCGTTAAACAGAGTTACAAATCGAAAGATATTCACGATCAAAGTTTGGTAAACCTAACCCAGTCAGTAGGGGGATGTGTCACCATTCGTACTGTTGATGCCAACATCAATACAGATGACATCAACATTGATAAATTATACATGGCATGCACAGTAGGTGACATGCATCATGTTGACATCAACATGATTTCAAAATGGTGACATGGAAGTATCATAGGCTACCATGTGTCATTCATATTTGGCATTTCTGGGTCATTTTGTGGACCAGTAAAATTGCGTCATGTGGTAGTCTGTACAAGTATGTGGCGACTAACGTGGTAGGATAAGTTGGCAGACCATACGATAACATGGCAGGATGATTGTACAGTGGTTGGCATGGTCCAGTCATATTTTGCCATGTGGGAGTGGTAAAATGTTGAATGACAACCCGAGAGAAAATTTTCAAAAAATATATATAGAAAAGGATTTGGTGGGTCTGCCAAATCCAATTGGACCCCGCCAAATCTGGTGACCAACCATCATCTCTAGAACACTGCTAAACTCCGTGGGAACAACCATTTCAAATATATACATTGTTACAATGAATACCTAAAAAGGGGAGGTCCTCAGGCTTGACCTCGGGACCTCCCCCTCTATTAACGCCTTAATATATGCTCTGATAACCATAAGGCCAAACACCTTCCGTTGATTACAAGGCTGCAATTTTCATATGCATATAAATATAAACATAAACATAAAACATATTTTGTTCATACATACTTTAATGTGGAAATAACAATAAAATTATACATACATTACTCACAGGAAAAAACCATAATATAACACCGTATACAGGCAATATTCATCAATTATAGCACACATACATATACACAACATGTAAATGAACATAGGAATGGGTACTTATCTTTCAATTGAAGTTCACCAACTACATGCAGACCTTCCACGAACCTCCCATCCTTAGACCACATTGCTCATCACGCTTAGTAGTGGGTCGCCCTCGAGCTGGGACTAATCTCCACCCAGTGCAAGGAAATCCTAGACTAGGCTAAGGTTACAAGAAATTGCACAGTGCAACTCAGAGGATTCTCTCCATGAGCCTTCTTATGTCCACTACTCATGGACTCTCATTACCCACATGCATGTTCCACCCTGGGAATATACACCTTGACTTTTCCACAGTCCATCGACTACTCCACATCCCCTTTCAGGGTCTCAGCAACAGGCTGGATCAAGAATTCTCAGAGAAAATCACTCTAGGAGAAAATAACTCCCCAGAAAACTCTCTCTTCTAGAGAGAGATTCTCACAGGCCTGGCAACCTACTTCTTTAGTCACGGGCCTAACAACCCACTTCTTCAACTAGTCTTCGACTTGGATCTATCAAGGTGAGGACAACAACCACTCATTAATACAATGTAGGAAAATGGAAGGCAACAACCCAAAAATGGTTCAGGTACTTTCTTGTCTCTGCAAGAGAGGATATATTGGGTTCACAGACTCACACCGGTTAGCTCCACAGTTCTTTTTTTTAGAGGTGTGTGGTTATGCACAGGTCGATCATAGAGGAAAAACAAGATAGATGACAGATGGAAGAATGGAATGCAAACCCCCAACACGGTTGACTTCTTCATCTTTAACTAGATGTAACTACTTCAACACTTGTCTTTCTAGAGCTAAATGCAGTCCATTTTGCATACATTCATTTCCCAGGAGGTTGGGCTTCAGAAAAAGTGTTATTGATCCCAACCTTTACTACAATAATGTTAATGGTGAGTCCTTGATTTTGGTCCTCTACATTGATGATTTATTCCTCATCAATACAGAGAGGCTTATTCTTGAATGAAAGTATGCATTGGCCTCTAAGTTTGAGATAAAGGAACTTGGTATGATTCACTACTTCTCGGGACTAGAGGTGTGGTAGAGAACTCATGAGATCTTCCTGAGTTAGGGGAAGTACATAGTTGAGAAATTGAAAAAGTTTGAGTTATTGAACTTGAAGCTCGTGGCTACACCAATGATGATGAATATGAAGAAACTAAGTGTGGCTTCTTCCAATTCCGACGAAACTGATCTGACTCTGTACATATAGTTGATTGGATAATTGATGTATCTAGTTAAACACTAGAACAAATATTTGCTATGCATCGAGTGCACTTTGCCAGTTTATAAGTCAGCTGATATAGACACACTAGATTGTTGTGAAGCATGTGTTGATATACTTGCGAGGCACAGTTCAGCATGGTCTAAGATATACTTCTAGTATTGATATGATATGGTTGGAATACATTGACTCTGATTGGGCAGGGAGCCCAATGGAAAGAAAGAGCACCTTCATGTGTTTCTTCATTTTGATATCTTCCATGGTTTCTTGGTGTAGCAGGAAATGAAATTTTGTGGCTTTGAGAACAACAGAAGTAGAGTACATTACATTAGGTATGGCAGTCCATGAAGCAGTGTGACTTCACAAGCTCCTTGTAGATTTATTCGAACATGTGCTGGATTCCACCATTATTCATTATGGTAACCAAATTTGTGTGAAGATCTCCGATAATCCATGGTTTCATGACAAATTGAACCACATTGAGATCAAGTACCATTACATTCGATACATGGTGCAAAGGAAGGAAGTATTGGTGCAATACCTTTCTACAGATGAACAGGTTGATGTTCTTACCAAACCAAGACGAAGTTCAAGTATTTCCATGACAGACTTGGCGTGGCAGAGAATGCCTCCCTCGCTGAGAGGCAATGTTGATGTTTTCATATTCCTGAGACATTCTACAGATCGTACTACTCTATGACTGAGTTCAGTTGACTTGTGATGAAACTTATCCGAGAAGGGATAAGTGGGGCACTTATTCAAGAAGGGATAAGATTGGTTGGGCTTATAACCCAACGTCCCATGTGGAGAGCACATGAGGACATTTCAATGGAGTTGACCCTTGACGTCATACACTATGGGAGTTGACCCTAGCGTTTCTAGAGGGTGTAGCCTCTAGAAGTCTACATGGAGTGCCATGTGTGATGAAATTTCTTCAGATTGTACTCCTCTATGAATTGAGTTGAGTTGATCTGTGAGGACACTTATCCGAGAAGGGAGAAGTGGGGAACTTATTCGAGAAGGGATAAGTGTGGTTGGGCTTATAACCCAACGTCCCTTGTGGAGAGCACATGAGGAAATGTCCCATGAGTACCCTAGTGTTTCTTGAGGGTGTAGCCTCTATAAGTCCACATGGACTGCCATGTGTGACAAACTTTCTCGAGATCGTACTTCTCTGTGAATTGAGTTGAGTTGATCTGTGAGTACACTTATTCGAGAAGGGATAAGTGGAACACTTAATCCAGAAGGGATAAGTGGAACACTTATTCAATAAGGAATAAGTTGATTTGGGCTTATAGGCCATCGTTCCATGTGGAGAGAACATGACGACATGTCAAGGGAGTTGACCCTTGATGTATCACACTATGGGGAGTTGACCCTAAGTGTTCCTAGAGGGAGTACCCTCTATAAGTCCACATGGGAAGTGCCATGTATGACAAATCTTTTGTTATTATGGTGGTTTTGTACCACTGACGGAGACTGGGTGTCTCTGGACAGTAGTTGTGTACTACTATGGAAAGATACCTCCCTAGCTAAGAGGGAGTGTTGATCTTTCAACATCGGGCATAACTTCTCCTATATTAGGCTACAGACCAAGGGAGATAGGATACATTTATCACAAAGGTGCACTTGTGGTAAATCGGCCCAGACGTAGTCCTTCCTTGATCATGACAAGGACTAATATGGACTCAAGGTGCTTGAAGTGCTTTCCATGTGTTAGTTAGCATCAAGCCGACATTCACTCATAGGTGTGTGCTTGTGGTGAAAGATCCTGGTGTGGTCTTTGTCCTAGTCATGGTGATTTGACAAGGAATGATAAAGACTCAAGATGATATGCTATTACATGTGGAACCAAATGAGACTAATCTTATAAAGAGTTAATTGTCTTAGAGGGAGAGCCGTAGAAGGAGTTTTTCCTTGGTTCAGGTGGGAGAGAGATGTCTCCCAAGACTGTCAGACAAGTGTCATGAGTCCAGAGTGAAGTTTGTATACTTCAAAGACAAGAGTGGCATGTTGTAGAATGTCTCCCTTGTTGAGAGGGAGTGTTGATGTTTAGACAACATCGGGAAGACATTCTCTAAAGATAATAATTAATAATATAATTATTATTGATTATTTAATATAGTATATAACAAGTAAATGATAATAATAAATAGTTATTGATTATTCAAGGGACACATCCTTTCATGGATGGTCACCTTATGTTCCCTATGTATCTAACACTCATTATTGTAATAATATATCAAATATCTCTCATATCTCATATGAATAAAAACCAACAGTACTTGCTATAACATCCATCTGGCTACTCTGATCATCATAAACCTCTACACTGTGATGATGTCCCAAAGTGGGGACATGACAGTCCTCCCTACTATAAAATTTATTTTCCTCAAGCAATAACCAAATCACCTCAAATAAAATACAAGGATCCCATGTCCACCTGTGGGATACACAGTAGAACCCATCCAAATATGAACACTCGTACACTCTGCCCCTTGGGTTGGATGACAAGTCATGAACTGCTAGCCCTTGAGAAGCATAATATTGAAATACATCAACTCTGTGAGTCTTCTGCACATGACACATGGCCTCATCCTAGAATGATTCCATCGTAAAAGATACTATCAAGATCAACATGACCTCCATAAACTGCTCATGCCGATGCCAAAATGAGGTACTGCAAGACCTCCGTGAGAAACCCTCAAGTGATGTGATCCTCTCAACACTGAAGCTCAATGGAAATTTAGAACAACTTTCCCCTACAAAGGTCCACTCGCCTATGTCAGTCAGTGAAATGCTCAATCCTGCAATCCTTGGGTCCCATGCTAATATCTGTCAAAGATGATCATGTTGGTGTTGTGCCATGCTGACCATGCCTTTATGCGCCCTATATATATATTGGATCTCCTGCTCCTAGATCTTCATACCGAAATATCTGTGACCAATGGACCTGCAGCCAAAAAGTTGCACCTGTAAAAGAACCTTTGCAGAACTAGTACCTTTCCACCCACCTCCATGTCCGATCATTATGATCAAGAGTGAAACGGTGCCTCACTCGCTCAGACAAATACCTGCAGGTCCACTCCAAACCAACCCCTGGTGGAGTATGTGGCTCTCTAGCGCAACCTAGGTCATCATGTAGCGAAACATCCAACTAACCAAGTGAACTCCCGGATCCCATGGAAAACTTGCAAGTTTATAACTTTCAATATATGTTGGTTGCTCCCGTGTCAAACTAATCACCATTTGAAGCCCTCTGTTCTCAACTTCTATCATCTAGACTATGGTGCTCACGATCACGCACCAAGTCTAAAACCCTAATTCCTTAACCGAAAATAGAAAACCATTCGCAAAGAAACCATGTGCTAAAATACCACCTAAATATAATGCGGTCCCGAGGCAGAAAAAATGTGGTCTCGATGCAGAAAAAAAAAAATCGGGGGCGGTGCCCTTGAACCCCTACGCACCCGGTGCATATGCTCAGACACTTCTGCTCATGCAAAGAATATGACACATACCTAGCAGGTAGTCCCCTATATACCCCTACAACATCATGGATCTTGGGTGTACTACTAGATCATCCTCTACATGAAGGTCAATCCCTCTCGGGACACAAATGGAAGTATCATCAAAACTTCCCCTCTCTCTCGAGCCCCCATGTGTATGTGAGTGCCTGACTATCTCAAAGATACTTTCATGCACCCCTAGACCGTAACTCTCCATACTCATCAGTGATCCTATGCAAACCTCAGGATCCTGCCTCAACTAGGGCCCCTCTGCCAGACCACCAACATCCTCCAATGATGTGACTGAATGATGTATATGGGTGTCCACCAAGATAGGTTAACTAGATCACTAACGAATCTCCTCAAGGAACTAATTTGATTTGGACTTTGGTTCTTGAAGGGTTGTCTGTGTGCCTCTCAATAATCCTTAAGTGCACTCCAACCGCTGATTAAGTTGATCCACCTCCAACTCCTTCTCCCTCAAGGCTCCATGATACATCTCACCAATCCCCAGTAGGTATTCCCTGTCTTTCAACAACTACTAGAAGTCGGACCTCATCACAGACATTCTCTTTAAGAGAGTATGAAAGTCATTTATGAAAAATGCCTCATCTGAATTACCATGTGCCACTGATTCTCTGTAGCAGTAATCTACCATCAATGCATGCATGTCATCAATACGTCTAGTGGTTTCCATGATCATAGCTTCACTAGCTCTCAATTGTTCTTCTAAGTGGTGTGACTATTGATCACAGTCATGTTGCGTTTCCACCTCATACCCCTCACTGCTAGTGTCAGTCCTACCCACTGTCTATCATAAGATAACATGTTGAACTTCCCACTGTCTACCATGTTGTTGGGCCCTCCTGTATGCCACTGCACTAGATTTTATCTCCATATGAATCACATCGTATCTTGTATGAGTAGTTGTATCCTCTTGTGCACTCACCCTGTTGTTATCACCTGTGCCTGGATCCCATATAGATGTGTCGAGACATGTGTTAGGGTCATATCGACTAATAAGGAGTCCATACTCATCACTGTAGGGAGATCCTAGAAGTAAGTGCTCCGTAAACCTGTCAGTCTCCACAATCTTCTCATCTGATGGAGTCTCCCAAATCTGTGACTCAATCTCCTCATGTTGATTTGCATGTGTAAGGTCAATTGTCTGCACATCCTGTATCTCCTCCTGGATATGTGGATCTATAGGTCTATGGTGTGCATTCCTCACACAAGGCTGCTCCATCATATCTGACATGCCACTGATACCCTCATGTGATGTGGTTATCATGGATGTCTGGAAGGATGACACATGTGTCACGAACATCATAGGAAGCTCATCATATCTAGGTGCTAACACATTTGAATCCTCACTAGTGTCACCACTGTGTCGACGTGTAAGGTCATCAATGGTATGTGATATGTCTACTGAGACACTGATGCTATGGTCATGTCCATCCCAGTGCTCCTCCAATGTGCAAGGGTCACTATCCTCTGTGGTAGAGTCATTATCACTAGCCTCTGTGCAAGAGTCACTGTCATCATCAGACTACTCCAAATCAACATCTATCGCTCAATCCTCACACACCTCATCAAAATTGTCATAGTGTGCCTCAATAATTCACTCCTGATCCATACACCTACACCTATGATCTGGTTCCCAAGGCACATTGAAACTGTAGAAAAGTTGCGTGCTTCTAATGGGTGTGGGGTTCCTCTACTCTTCCAACCATCTAGTTGTTGCCACTCTCTTTTCCCTTGCTACAATGATCTCGTGTAAAATATCCTCTTTGCTCCAATGGGGATTTCTATAGGCTGCATACTATTGGACAGTTATTAGGGCCCTAGTTTCCTCGCTAAGGCCGGAACATATTACCTCCAAGCATGTTACCTCAAAGGATATCTTGTCCATTTCTTCCCATCTATCCATTTCTGAGAGACCACTCAGGCTGGCAAGAGTTTAAACTCTGATACCATTGTAATGTTCCCGAGACAAGATGCAAGGAACATCACAGTTTTGGGTGTCTTTTTAAACTTTTGCTGGTTGTGGTATTTCGTCAAATACTTCGTTGACCTACTTCTTTATATGTGTTTACTTGTAGAATGGCCTCTTGATTTCAGCCTTAGCGTTTATGTTGATGAATTATACCTGTGTTGCAGCAATAAACAAGAAGATATAATCATGGAACATACCTCAACCATATGCAATATGATAGACAAGCTAAAACATCTCAAATCTTCTTTTATTCCTGAAATAGAAGAACCTGGTACAATGAAGATGCCCATCTGGAATACTCAACAGCTAGCTAAGAAGATAGACAATAGAAGCTGCTACAAAAAGCTTCCGATAATACAAAATAAGCCTCCAAAGGTTGGATAAGAGATGAATATCAATGGCAAGGTAGATATGGGTTGTATTAAGTGCCAAACCCCCACTAGAAGATGCCATGTCCTGCTGGAACCCTAAATAGCCTCAATAATTTGGCCCTGCTGTCAAAGATGCCCAATCACCTCAAGAAATATACCAAACAGTAGATCAGGTGATGGGAGGAACAAGCCAGGTGCCTGAATCTCCAAGATCCCTCTCAAATCCTATGGATCTGTACCTCCTCCAAGGAATGGTGTGCCCCCATGGATGCCTGAAACCCTAGACAAATTGACCTCCCTCCTAGGGACCTCCTATTACTCCACAAACCATCTAGAATGATAGATCAGGACACTGCAATGAAAACCCAAGTGCTCAAATCATCAAAGGACCTGCTAGACCCTTGGATCTAGCCACCCTCCAAGAAATGGTGTGCTCTCATCTTTGGAAATCGTCCCACTCTCAATACAAATAAAAACCTCCACTGAAATGCCTCCGAAAAAAACCAAGAATGGTGCTAAGACCCCTGCAAGGAAAACCCAATACCTCGAATTCCCAAAATCACTTCTCCTCAGCTAGGACAAGTCCTCCCTTAATGAATGGTGCATCCCTCTTGCTGAAAACCCTAACTGGTGCACCCTCTCTCTCTCTTTGCCCCTACAACTAATGTGGAATCGTCCTGCAACTGAGTAGATATGGAACTAGAATGGTGTGGGAGAGTATTGCATCTCCGATACCAAGCTTGGGACAAGCTAGGTGGAATATTTTACCACTGAATCGTCCTCTAGGGTTTGTTAAGTCAAAACACTCAAAGCCCTCAAGGCTAGGCTCACTAGCTAGAAGCCCGATATCAAAATATGATCACACATGAATGAATGAGTAGAGGCTCTTGCCTTTCCTTTATACCTTTTGGCTCACCTTGTCCCTCCAAAGTGACTTTCATTTTATTAATATTTAATTAATTAATTAAATTACTTTAATTAATTAATTAACCTTTTTTCCTATGAAAAACACCGTATCTCTCCGTATGGCTTCCCTGGCCACTAAAATTCACTTCTCACTATCCTATCCTGTAGTGTTTCTCCTCTTGACTCCAATGAACTATTACACTGAGAGGTTCCTCTAAGTAATGTGTCCAAAATGACCTCTTCAGTGAATTTAATTAACTTATAGCCCAAAATAGTCAAAATAATGGAAATCGTGGGAATTCAACGGAACCAAAGCCAAACTGTGTGGAATGTCTCATAGTGATGAAATATAATGAGTAATGCGAGCTAGACACCACAATGCCTCTCAATAAACCCATGTACTCGCTATAACCTCCATCTGGCTACTATAGTCATCATAAACCTCTGCACTATGATGATCTCCCAAAGTGGGGACATTACAATGGAGGAGGAAGAAGCGTTCATCATTTTGCAGAGTTGGTAAAGAAAAATGAAAGGAGAGTTGATCCATGTCCTTCTTTGTATTGGCTAAATTGGGAGGAAGAACCCTGAATCGTTTCATGGAGTCAGTGAAGCTAACTTAGAGAAGAGTTGAGAATTTAGGGTTTGGAGGATTGATTTTGATTTTGAGGTGGGTTCACACTTTTTCTTTATTGTGGAGTGTTTTGATTTTTCTTTTCTTTGTTTTTTTTTGTAGCATGGCCATACTTTTCCTTCTGTCAGATTTTAGTGTTTATTTCTTTTCTTTTTGGGGTCAAGGGGAAGGGTAATCTTTGGAGAAGGCGTCTCTTGCTATATGAGCGACCAAGGAGGTATGTATGGGTCGGTGGCCAAGGTGGGGGGGAATCTTTGTTTTTAATTTAAATTTGTTTCCATGATTTCTTGTTTTGTTTTGATAATAATATGGGTTGATCTGTTTGTTCTGGATATAGGTAGGTGGAGGAGGAGGAGGAGGATACTATTTCTACTCTAATATCGACATGGATTGACGAAGAATGTGATGGAGTTAAGTAATTTTTTCTACTCTGGTAATTGATAGTTTTGTTGGTTCCAATAGTCTACAAGTATGCCTCATCTTTTCCTCTTTCCCTTTTCGTTGTGTTGTTACAGAGTAATATTGTGATCTTCTCCTTTTCCTTTTCGTTGTGTTATTAGATAACACTTGAATCTTTACCATTTTTGTTTGTGAAAGTTGAATCACCATGCAACTCACGTGGAATAAAGAGAGAATTTGTCTCTAAATGGCATGATCAATTGATATTATGCAAGCTCAAACATACCCCTAGCTAATTGGATGGCACTAGGAATATTAAGCTTGAATGAGGAAGAGGACTTAGTGGCATAATTAGTGGTGTGGAAGATGTTTTCCCATCCTATACTATATTGATTATTTGGTGTTATGAAATATTTCTGAAATTTTTAATTTTAAATTAATCTTATTTTTGTCTAATTATTTTTTAAAACAAAAAAAATTTGTGAAATTAAAATTAATTATCTATTGAAAAAAAATATATATATTATTTCAAAAATTCTATTTTTTTTTTAAATTCCATTGAATACACATTATATAAAACATTACAAAATAATAAAAAAATCATAAAAAATAATGTATGTAAAACATTAAAAAATATCTTAAAACCTTTGTGAACAAGATAAAAGTAATTTGAAATAAAAAGTTACAATATAATCTACATTATTCCAGCGTGTAACGTGGACGCATCTACCAAAAAAAAATTGTTTGACGCCAACTAGATATGTTTATGACCGTTACGTTAGACGCCAACTAGATATAGGTTGTCGGCTCCAACTAGATATGAATTGTTTGACGCAAACCAGATATGTTTATGACCGTTACGTTTGACGCCAACTAGATATAGGTTGTCGGCGCCAACTAGATATGTTTATGACCGTTACCACAAACAACTCCCGTCTCAGAAAAAGACAAAAGTAATTTGAAATAAAAAGTTACAATATAATCTACATTATTCCAGCATGTAACATGGACGCATCTACCCAAAAAAAAATTGTTTGACGCCAACTAGATATGTTTATGACCGTTACGTTTGACGCCAACTAGATATGTTTATGACCGTTACCACAAACAACTCCCATCTCAGAAAAAGACAAAAGTAATTTGAAATAAAAAATTACAATATAATCTACATTATTCCAGCGCATAACATGGACGCATCTACCCAAAAAAAATTGTTTGACCCCAACTTGATATGTTTATGACCGTTACGTTTGACGCCAACTAGATATAGGCTGTCGACGCCAACTAAATATGTTTATGACCGTTACCACAAACAACTTCCGTCTCAGAAAAGCATGATCCAAAAAAAGCAACCATGGGATTTGGAAGATAAAAGCATGATCCAAAAAAGCAACCATGGGATTTGGAAGAACCCCGATCTGTAATCCAACCTGCTCCATCCAGTCTCAAAAAAACAACCATGATCCAAACCGCTCCATCTCGTCTCAAAAAAGCATGATCACGAAATGCAGGCCAAAAAAAGCGACGATGGGATTTGGAAGAAACTTGGTCGAAACTTATCAAATGTTTGCTGGTAAATCTCCGTACCGCTCCATCCCGTCTCAGAAAAGCATGGTCAGAAAAAGCATGGGGTTTGGAAGAAACTTGGTTTCTGATGGTCTTTTTCTAATATCTGTAGATCTTATAACCGTTACAATCCAACGAATTACAGACACTTTGAATTCCTATATAAACCCATATTCTCTTCCCCATATGCACTGTCGGCTTCTCATGTTACTGTTAGGCGTTTTCGTTTCTGCGGTGTGTTTTGGTTGATCTCTATTTACTTAGGGAAAGATTTTATTGGCTATTCTTTTCATTAATGTTATGTTTTTATTTAATTGTTTATGATGGATTATTGTTATTGTTTTTTCTGTCTTTAAATGGTTGTTTAGTTTAATCTTCATTATGATTGAATATTATAATTTAAATTTTAATATATTTTGCTTTCCAGCAGTGGAAAAATGATCAACGCTTTCAGTTGGGATTCAATCTGACTTCTATTTTGATGGCTTGCTTCAGGTGATTTCGACCTTGTTTTGACTGATTGCTCTTTCCTAAGATTTAGTTTGCTCGTCCTGGTTCGTACACTCTCCTCCATGTCTACTTATTAGTTTCTAGCTTCTCCTATTTTGGTTTCTAGTAACTTGTCCAAAATAGCATAAAGTATTTTGGTAACTTCTCCAAAATAATATGATTATGATTTTTTTCTTTCTCTCCTAAAACTGCAAAAAACTCATTTAGTATATTTAATCATTTATTATAGTTAAAAAGATAATTTATTATTACCTGGCAGAGAGGTTTCATTGCAAAAGATCATTTATTATACCTAATCATTTATTATAGCTGAAACAACTTCAGCCGTTTTACTGTATAAGATATTTATTATACCTACGAGCATGTTATATTGTAATTCATAGCCGATCATGTTATATTGTATTATTTTCAGTTTGTTCTCTATTCTTCCTGTACACGCTGTTCTTACTCTTTCAGTAAATGTAGGACACTATTTTCTCGAGTTTGAAAGTGTGCTTAAATTTTTTCTGCTTATTGGTTTCTCAGAGCTTCTCCTATTCTGAATGTCAATAGCATAAAGTATTTTGGTTTCTCGTAACTTTTTCAGAATAATATGATTATGAATTTTTTCTTCTCTCCTAAAACTGCAAAAAAATCATTTAATATACCTAATCATTTATTATACCTAAAAAAATAATTTATTATACCTAATACCTGGCAGAAAGGTTTTATTGCAAAAGATAATTTATTATACCTATCATTTATTATACCAAAAACAAATTCAGCCATTTTACTCTATAAGATATGTATTATAACTACCAGCTGGTTATATGCTAATTCATAGCAGGTTATATTATAACTACGAGCAGGTTATATTGTAATTTATTTAAAGTTTGTATTATTTTCATGTACACGATGTTCATACTCTTTCAGTAAATGTAGGACGCTCTCTTCTCAAGTTCGAAAGTGTACTTAAATTTAAAAGAAAAAAAAAATTGGTTTTTTTAAGATATAATTAATTTTTAAATAATTTTGTTTTTATTTTTATTTTTTAAATTAATTTTATTTTTTATATTTTTGAATTAAATTTTTTTTTCAATAATTTTGTTATCCATGTTTTTATATTAATTTGTTTTTCAAAAATAATATTATTTTTATTATAATTTTTTTTTTTAATTTTATAGTGATTTTATTATTTATGTTATAATTTTTTTTATAAAATATATTAAATTTTATAATGATTTTGTTGATGTTAAATGTTAAATTTAATATCTAAATTAATTACACATTAAACATCCATATGTTTCATTTACAATTTTTACAGATTTAGTTATACTTTTTATATTTTTAATATTTTAAAAACATTATGTCTATTATAATCTTTTTTTATGAAGTATATTAAGTTTTATGATGATCTTGTTAATTCAAATGTTAAGTTTAATATTTAAACTGAATCATGTTTTAGATATTTATATTTTGGGAAATCTCATTTACAATTATGATTAGTCATAACTTTGTATTTCTGCAATCTTAAAAATATTATTTATATTACAATTTTTCATAAAACATGATAAATTTCATAATGATTTTGTTAATTTTAAATGGTAAATTTAATATTTAAATTGAATTATACACTAAGCATCCAACTTAAAAATTGTTGAAAAATCACAATTATAATTATAACAGATTTAGTGTCTGTGTCATTTCACTTTATAAAGAAATCTTAAAAATATTATTTATATTACAGTTTTTCATGAAACATGATAAATTTTATAATGATTTTATTAATTTTAAATGTTAAATTTAATATTTAAATTGAATTATATACTAAACATCCAACCTTAATATTGTTGAAAAAATTCAATTATAATAACCCCAATATTGTTAAAAAAAGTCACTTATAATTATAATAAACCTCAAGATTGATGAACAAACTCAATTATAATAACTTCAATATTATTGAAAAAACTCAATTATAATTATAAGAGATTTAGTGACTCCCACTTGACTTTATAATAAAAGAAGGGAAGCCTAAAAAAGAAGGTCATTAAATGAATCTTAAATTAAAATTTATTTAATTTGTGTATGTTTTTTTAAATAAAATTTCACACTATGAACACCCTACAATTTTCTATTTACTTAAAAAAAAATAAAAAAAATTAATGCTCCAAATTAAATTTATTTTAAATTATTTTATTTTCATCTATATATATTGTTATTTTGATTTTCTCACTTATTTTGAAAGCGAAACTTTAAATTAAGTTCTCATTTATATATTAATAAATTTTATTATTTTCAAATAATTTATATATTAATAAATTTTATTTATTTCAAATATAATTATTTAAACTTTAATTTTTATTTTAAAATTTGATAATCATATTAAATGATAAATTAATAGTTTTAATGATCAAAATAAAAATATATTCAAAAATCAAAATCTATCTAAAATGTTTCATAAATCAAAACCTCTCTTATTTTTATGGTAATAGAATTCAGAGTAGATAATAAATTGTAATATGTGTAAGAATGCAACCCAAATTCCTTACATGGTTAATTGTTTTCTGCACAAATTCAAAAGCATCCATTGTTTTACTACACCCTCACCATCTTTATTTTTTCTACTTTCTCCTACATTTCACTAATAAGAAATCAAATTCAAAAGCATCCATTGTTTTACTACACCCTCACTATCTTTATTTTTTCTACTTTCTCCTACATTTCACTAATAAGAAATTTTGATTAAGGAACTTTTTTTATCATTACTTAATTGTAATATTGCAACGGTCGGTCTCGTCTGGTCTTGTCTAGGCTGTACATTGCTTTCCTACTTCATGTCTGGTCTCGGTCTCGGTCTCGGTCTCGGTCTGGCACCATCGTCTTCCTATTTCTATGGTCGGTCTTAGTGTTCATGTTCTTTTCTCTGCTATGGAGGCCATCGTTGATGCCCTTTGTGCTTTTCTCTCCCATGGAGGACACGTTATACAACCTGGTATGTTTTTTAAAAGAAAGTACATAGACAAAGCTGTAACTGTAATTGGAAAATGAACCTATAAAGGAACACATTCACACAACCAAAGTTGTAAGAGCACACACTGTAAGAGCACACATTCAAAAAATAAAATGAAACTGTAAGAAAGTACACAACCAATGCTGTAAGAGCACACATTCCCAAAACTAGTAGGTTAACTTGGGAGCAATCTTCTCTCAAGTTCAGTTATTGAGGCAAAAAACTGGATCTGAATTCTGCCAGATTTTCAGGTCTAGTCTGAGTTTTACATGAATCAAATTTCCATGCATTTCAGATCTATACCTCAAAGGTTTTGCCCAATTTTAAATCAACCCAGATGCTCAGAAAATTGATCAAAGTCTAGATTGGACAAAAATTTAAAAACTCACAGCCAAAAAACCTGCCTAAAAAATAACTGAGGAAAGATTACTCCCAAGTTAACCCACTCCACAAAATAAAATCATGTACTCTTTTTCCCAAGTCTCTCCAAGTTTACTTTATAAGTAAAGTTCACCTTGTGCTCTAAGATTTACATGGGGGATTTTACAAATTACAAAAATAAAATTCTGGAAGTTCAATTATAAAAGTTTATGCAGGTTGGTTTCTTTAATTAATTTAATGCAAGCTTCTTGGAAATTAGTGCAGGCCTTTGGTTCACCTACCTAACTACACCCGATTATAATTTTGGGTCAATTAATTTTGTGTGTCTCATGGTTGACCTTGGATGGTCCTGTCCCAAAAATTCCTGTGTAACAATCTGATGGCCATCAATAAAGGAGATAAATCGAGACACAATCCATATAGTATAACTTGCATTGAGCATACATGCAAACACATCTAAAGCCATGAAAAAAAACATACATGCAAACACATCTAAAGCCATGAAAAAGCATATAAAGCGTCAAATGGAGAATGCTTGAAATGCTTCATAATGAAATCTTTTTGTTCACAGAGATGCCTACCTGCACCAAATGCTCCAATGTTGCCTTCTAAAATTTTTCATTGTTGACATTAATAGGGCGTAGCAAAGATATATAAGTTAAAGGTTGATTAATCTCATCAAATTTCAAATTGTTCTGTCGAATTTCAAGTTGTTTGTTTTCCTTGAACCTGGAGGAATGATTTCTTGATGAAGTAGTTGAATGATCAACCATGGTACTATTAGGCCTGGAACTGACACTTTCAAGTACAACCACTTCAATGGAAAAGTTTACAGAGAAGAATATAATGTTTCACTTGGGTGTGTTCTACTAAGTGGTTTCAAAACCATGGTTGCTCACACCTTGATTTACGATAATCCAACCTGAGATTTTATGGGTAGCCTATGAAAATCTTGTATAGAGGAGCACCATTCGCCCTCGGGATTCAATGTTTTTCTCAACACTCTACTGCAAAAGAAGCCCATTACAAAAAGGATAAAAAACGTCACCAAATGAAGAATGAAGGGAGAAGTATATGCCTTCATCTTTTTACCATATCTCCATGCTCATAGAATAGTATAGTAGTCCTAAGTCTATCATCTTGAATTTCTAAGATCAGGCACGAGATAAATAAATTCATAATATGAAAGCGCAACAACAACCTTATAAATCACAACAAGAGCCGAATAATTGCATAGAATAAGGCATGAACTAAGGGGAAAGGAATTAACCAGATCAATAACAATCGTTACCTCGCCTGGAGTGGGGAGTAGTCATTATCATGTTCACTCTACCTTTTGTTGTTGGACTTGCTATATAATAAGGAGAGTGCATCTTTAATTACCACATAATGATCGAGAAGAGCTCGCCTTGCACTTGATATAGTTGGAAATCTGTCTGCAATAATAATCACTTTTGATATATCGCTCACTATAGAGTGCAACTTTCAGATACTAAACTTACAGGTAGGGACACACAAGCCTATTCCAATATTCTTGAGGAATCATAGAACATAGATTTAGACGCCTTAACACATGTTGAATAAAAAGATAAGAAGTGCCTGTCCACTAGCCAGGTTTTTTTTTGGACACATAGCAGTCTATCTAAACGACATAATTTGGCACAGTTTCTTTGAATAATTAATCTCTCTATGAAAAGAAGAAAGACTAACTAGAACATAAGAAACAAATTACATGAAAAGACATAATTTAGAAAAATGAAATCTTAGAATCTCCTTGCTTCTGGAAAATATTTCCATTAAAAAGACTCTTATTACATTCTAAAATCAAAAGCCCCTCAAAAGTCCAAAAAAGCCTTCAAGTTCCTAACCCCCATTTACATTCATTTGATGCTTTCTTATATAGCATTTGAGAGTTAGTTTGTCTCCACGATGTTAGCCTCCAAATCTTCTCCAACAACAATCTTTAAGGAATCAATTCTTCCATATTCCAACCTACAAATTTAAACCATAAAATTAAAATATAAAATTATAAAATCAAATTAAATAAAGTCAAAATCTTTCCAAACCATAAGATGAAAATATAATCTTATAAAATCAAATTAAATAAATATAATCTTATAAAATCAAATTAAATAAAGTCAAAATCTAATTAACACACTAAAATCTAATTATAATAAAACCAAACTAAATAATAATATTTAAATTATTAGTAATTAAAACAAACTAAACTAAAATAAACAAAATTAAAATTAAATACCAAAATATAATCCTATTAACTAAAACTAAAAGAAAACTATTTTTATTTTTAATAAATTAAACTCTAAAATAGAAATTCAATCTAAATATTAAAACTAAACTAACACAATTAACAATTACAACATTAAATTAATAAAATTTAATTGAAACTCAAACTCCTTGCATCGTTTAAATAAATCTAATAAAAATAAAAATAATAAACTAAACATTAAGTTAAAACAAATTACCATAATAACACTACAATAATGAATCTAGATTAAACTAAGACTAAAATAATTAAAGTCAAACAAAATTAGCATACATTAAAATCAAAACATAAAATAACTAAACTCATATAAAACTAAAACAAAAGCAAAATCTAAATGAAGAAAACTAAACTAAAAGAATTAATATTAAAAGTTAACTAACAAACAAAAACTAAGTAATAATAATAAAAACAATGATTAATATTAAAAGTTAACTAACAAACAAAAACCAAGTAATAACAATTAAAAAAATGACGTGAATTAGACTCCATGATTTCATAAAATAAACACGTTTTGAATCTATGTGGCGCAATACTGTAAATTCGTGCCAGATATGACTGCCCATAACCTCGCAAGATCTCCTGCATGTGATCATATCGTATTGGATTTTATACATATATCTTATGTTCTTGTTTTGAGGAAAACAAAAAAATAGAATCTTTAATAAAAACAAAAAATATTATTAGAAAATAACTATTTTAGTTTCCCGATCTATAACTATGTATAACTCTGAGGAAAACAAAAAATACCTTTAGTAAAAAAATATAATAAAAAATATAATCTAAAGTCAACACTTACGTGAGCAGGCACTAATAACACACGCTTGCAGAATTAGGATTCTCAATCACAGTGAACTGTGTGTATCTTGACATGTAGTGGGTGGAGCCTGTATCACTGGAGTTTCAGAGGCTTCCATTACTAAGAGTGTAATAGATGGGAGGTGGGTTAACTTCAAAAATATTAATGAGTGTAAAAGATGGGATGTGGGTTCAAAAATACAGTAAAAATGAATATTATTTTGTGTTATTCTTGCTAGTTGATTTAAAAACTTCAAATCTAAATTTGTAGGCGAGCTAAACTAAGTTGAAACTGAATTGCATAGCGAGGGCGTGTAAAATTATTATTATGGAAAAACAAACGAGCAATTAGATAGTTGGGTGGGTCAGTTAGACCATAATAAAAGAACCCTGAATTCCATTATCAGAGATGGGTTCGTTAAGCTGCTTAAGAACCCTAAATTACATTCGCAGAGATGGGCCAGTTAAGCTGCTCAAGAAGCAGATTAAACGACTTAGAAGACAATGAAAAATTAGCTAAATAAAAAGACATAGTATAGGTAGGCCAAGCGATTAAAAAATGGATTAAGTATAGGCGAGCGGGTTAAACTACAGAGATGATAATACAAGAAATTAAACTACTAAAGTTAAGTTACTAAAAATATGAGTTAAACTTGTTGTTAATTAAAGATTACATCTATTCAACACGTCCAACACTTGGCCAAAATAATGGAATCAAGGTCATTGAGAGAAAGAAAGAGAAGCCATAGCCATACATACCTCTAGGTCACTGGGCATTTAAAATATTTTTCAAATCAAATATAATTTGTGAAATTAAAATTAATTTTTAATTAAAAAAATTAGATATTTTATTTCAAAAATTCTAATTTTTTTTCTTTTAAATTTAATTTAATACCAATATATAACAAATTACAAAATAATGTAAAAAATTATAAATAATAATATATATAAAACTATAGAAAATATATTAAAACCTTTGTGAATATGGGACATGATAGAGACAACTCAACATAACTTTGGGGCCTCATCAGAGGAATCAAAATTGCCTATGATATTAATATGAATTACCTCATAATTGAAGGAGATTCTAAAATAATTATCTCTCTTGAATCCAAAATCATAAATGGAAATGATCCAGAGAAAATCACTCCAAGATGGCGCCTCATGGGTCCCCTAAACAACTTACAAGCTCTTCTATGACCTTCATTCACTCTGATCAAATCTCATATTCAACATGAAGCTAATAAGGTTGTTGAAAAACTAGATAATGAAGGATTAACCTCTCAATTGAGAGTCATTTTAATCAACGTGGGGAAGTCACCAAACTCACAGTTGTTGCTTCAATGCAAGGAGATGGCTCTCCAAGATTCCCCCCCCCGAATGGGGTGACATCTATCGAGTAGTGGGAACCTGGAACTCATGTGGACTAGGAATTTAGTATCCCTAGTCGCCAGACTGATATCCAACCTGCTCAACATGTAGATCATTCAAGTCGCAGTTGTGCTAGTGCACTGGTGTGGTAAGGGAAATTTAATGGATCTCATTTTTAACCAACTACATATCACTAGAGTAGTTACGATGCATTTGGTTGGAATCACCTCCATCCTCATGGCACTCTTCTCAGTCACCTCAATGGTTTTTATGAAGGTAAGGTCTTACAAGAACTTTTTCATCCCACATTTTCATTTGGCTCTTTGTTCTCTGTCCAAGTCTCCTCACCTCAGAAACTCTACTCTTTCTCCAGAGGCTTCCCTCTCCCTACTGGTGCCCATTCTCTATCTGTTCCTTACCTGTATCGTGCCCACAATCTATTTATCACTTGAACAAATTCTTTGTTTTCCTCTATTCCTACCTCCCTGTCATAACTCCACTATGCTGAGAGAACGAGGCAAGCCCAAACGAGGTGTTTCTTACTACAAATTCATATCCCGATGCAATCTCCCAGACCCCTCACTTCCCTCTAATCCGTCAACCATAGTTTTTGGCCCCACCCACTTTGACCAGAATTGGCTTGGGGATCACCAACCTTCTCTTGGAAATACAGAGTCACCTGCTCACCTCTATGACCCCATGCTCGACTCAGGAGGTTTCCCAATTAAGGAATAAATTCCTCCAAATGAGTTGAAAACCACCAAAGCAATACCAGATCCATTCGACAATGCAAGCCCCTATGATCATCCCACAATGGCGTCAGGATGTTGTGTAGGAAGAAATCCCCCCCAGCTGATTGAAATAATGGACAATAAGGAACATCCCAACTACCACATAGGTAACCCACTAGTTGACCATGGAAGAGACTCCACCGACTGAATTTGATGCAACAACAACTCATCATGAGGAAATAGTTGTGAGTTTTGAGAAGGATTTGCTCAACACACAACATTTTTTGGATGAACACCTTCAATTGATCTTTGAGATGGATCGTAACATGGAGGACCAACTCCACAATAAGATCATCTGCAGTTTCTTTTTTTGTAAGTAAGAAGTTATATATATAAGAGGCCTTCAAAAACCAAAATAGATGTACAAAATATAGAAATTAGTCGTACTGTAGTTACTGGACTGCCCCAACAGAGGGGAAACTAGTCCAACCAGCAGGTGAGTCAAACATAGGTAGCTTAAAAGTCTAATAAAACAGTCTCAAATTGTCCGGACAACAACTAAAAAAGAGAAACTATTAAAACTTGAAGGGCCCCTATGGGCTTAAACATTTGGCAAATAACCTGGCCAGGTGGCGTGAACGGCCTCAGACCAAGGTTCCTCCTCAATGAATGTCACTTGATTTTCCCACTACATTCCAGCTTCCTTGTTTCTCTCATCTCTATCGACATATGGTGAGGTGTCCTGCAGCGCCTGTTGTCCTGTGTCCACCTCCACGTCCATGTCCTCAATGTTGGCTTGCACCATCCCATTCCCTATGGAGCGTTGCGTCTGGGTGTTTCCTTCACTGGTCGCTTCACAGGGTTCCTCTGTTGAAGCCGCACCTGCCGAGTCCGAGGGGAAATCCTATTGGAGGGAGAAAAGAATTTGAAGAAAGACCGCAACTTTTCCATCCGTGGTCTGCAGACAAAATTGAAGGTCCTCCACCCCCTGACGGAGTTTAAAGACCAGAATGAAGAGAATAGTGAGACTTTCTCTCAGCTGTGTGTCAAAGAAAGAGTCATAGGACTGGTTCTCATTGTTTTGAGGCTTGCGAGGAGGAGGTGGCACTCCCACAGTATTCCTTGAGGATTCAATAACTGGTGCATGGGGGGACTCGACTGTTGGGGGGAAAAGAAGGTGTCGCGAGGAGGAACACGACAGTTTGGAGATGATAGCGAAGCAGTCAAACTGAGAAACAGGCGGGGTGGGGGAGGCGGGAAGAACTGGCTCGGGCTAGAGGGATGGGGAGGAGCAAGTGGAAGGAGACTCAGGGGGCGAGACAAAAGGCCGACGAGGTTTCCATTGAGAGCCTCTTCATGACCGTCCCCTTTGGTGCGTCATGAGGTTCGTCACGTGAAAGCCGAAGGAAACCAGGTGCAACAGAACGAGGTAGAGTACCTGGAGATGAACAGGAGCTACAATTATCATGAAGGTTCGGTTTGAATCAGGCCATGGCAGCGGAGGGAAGATTCAGTCGGGTCGCGAGCAGAGACGGGAGGCGAGCACAAGCAACCAAGCCATGGAATGAATCGTAAAAGGAGAAGTAAGCTGCATAGTTAAGCCACTACAATGTCATAAAGGTGAGTTAATGCAGGATCGGGGTGGTGGGCGATGGCACGAGCTCGTCACATGGCTCCGTGCCTCATTGGCCTATTCGTTCCTCCTCCTTGTGCCAGGTGGTCCGTACTAGCAGCCCATCTGGGGAAGATCATCTCCAGTTGTCGCATGGACCTCATGTTCAAATTCCTATCTGGTGTAGCTACCCAGAAGCACTATTTTAATTGTAGCCAACTATTTGTATTCACTTACAACAATGATGGATTTTTGGGTTCTCCGCACGTTTAGTTTTTCAATCATTTTGTTATACAAGAATGAGTTACAGTCAATTTTTGTTTTTGTTAAAAATTCGGTTCCTTGCTATAGCCACGTCTAGATTTTTTGTAGGTCACTTGTTCTAGTTTTCATGCATGTGGAAGAATAGGGGGTAGAATATGAACAATGTATTGACATGATGACTCTATAAGTTAATACAATCTCGTTTACTTACAAAAATGAAAAACAGTTAAAAATTAAAAATAAATAAATACAATAATTGTTTTTTAGCTACATTCAATACAATTAAAAAAACACATAAATCCAATATAAACTTTTTGTATTGGATAAATTTATTAAAAGAATATGTTAATAATATATATATATATATTTTAATAGTCCTAATCATAAAGGGACCATTATGATTGGCTCCATATTAGCTAAGCTATATGGAAGTATTTTGGAAAACAAGATTAACATATGGCATGAAATCTATAGAAAAAAGAGCTAAAGACCAAGCTAGCTTTAGAGGATATCACTCAACTATGGACCATCTTGTTATTCTTAGGATCATTGCAAAGTAGTGTTCAAATAATAAAACCAATATCCTTTGTTTTTTCATTGGTTTAGAAAATATTTTGACACAATGTTTGGGACTAACCTTTGGAATATGTTATAAGATATAAAAGTTCCTTCTAAGATGAGAGATGTTGCACTAAGGTATTATGAGAATGTTATTTCCAATCTTTGGAACACTAAGGGATGGTTCAAAGAAATTAATTGTAATATAGGAGTCAAGCAAGGTTGTCCCCTCTCCCCAACCCTTTTTGACATATACATTGATAAGTTAGAATATTGTTTGGAATATGCTAGTTTTACTAGCCTGAATCTCACTGGTATATTCATCATCTTTATTATTTATGCTGATGATATTGTTCTTATGGTGAAATATCCATATGACCTTGGTAAGAAACTATGAATCCTCAAGGATTTTTTTTCTAGTATGTGTATGACTGTGAACATTGACAAAATGAAAGTTATGATAATTAAATCCCAAAAGACCACCTATGATACTTTTTTATGTGAGAAAAATAGTTTGGCTATATGGGATAAGAAAAAATTATATTTTATACTCTTGTCACTCATATTATCTTTTATGGATGTGATGTTTCGGGATCCAATATCTCTAAGGAATCTTGGAGAAAGATAGAACAAATCCAAAATAATTTTATCACTTATAATCCAAAAATTAAAGGCAATATACATGATCATATCCTCCTCATAGAAGCAAGACTTTCCCTTAACTCCACCCAAAACCACCATTGACACAAGTGGGGATGGAATAAGTATGCCAACTATTGGCTAAATCATTGGGGGATACATCATAATTATTGGATTACTGAGAGGGGAGTTGAATCGGTAATAGCGTAATTATAATCCTTTTTCTTCAAATGTTATATCAATGTAGAATTATTATCCAATAATGAGTAGTAAGAAATAAACAATCAAACACATACACGGTACACTATTGTTTTACGTGGAAACCCAAATCAGGAGAAAACCATGAAATGCTTTTTCTTATATGTCTTGAAGAATTATATTCATTGGAAGCACCAAATTTCTTTGTTTTCCAGCTACAATTGGAAGGAGTCTCCAACCCCCTAGTTTCTTAGGCTACAAATTGAGGGAAGTTCCAACTCTCCAATTCTCTGGCTATAACCAGAAGGAGGATACAACCCCCAATGTTCTCCAGCTACAACCGGAAGGTGGCTACAACCACCTGTCCTTGTCTCGTCCTGCCACCCTGAAGTAGAAGTAGAATGATGGAACCACTGTCACACTATCACTGTGAGATATACAGGTAAACCTGTACCAATAAATCTGAACCATGTATCAACCATGCATCAACTTCTACCTCAACCTGTAATTAACCTGTACCATAAACAAGTGCATCAACCATGCACCAACCTGTAATCAACCTGTACCATAAACAAGTACATCCAACCATGTTCAAAGTATGTACCAATCATGTTTCAACTACTCATAAACTATGACTCATAAATATGTACCAATGTCATCAACTATACACCTCATGTATGTGCACCAACTCATCAACTACTTGTCTCAACCATGTACTCAACATGTACCACAACTAAAAGCCCTTATCAATTTCATCATCCAAATATGATTTGTAGCTCTGTAATAGACTTGGTGTATATGATCACATTATTGCAAACCATCCTTAACTTTAAAAACAAGAGACTAGCATTTTCATCAAACTTTTCTTTAGTCTCACATGCCTAGTTTTGGATTAGTCAACAACCCTAACTTGAAGTAATCATAACTTTGAACCTGTAATGTATAAAGATATGAAATTGATAAACAATGTTCTTCAGTGTGCTTTATGCAATTTCTCCAAGTGTCACTACTTGGAACCTCTCATAAAAGGAGTTATAGAAAAAATGGCATACCTTGCTGAATTATGGCTTATTCTAGAGAGCGACCTTGTAGAGAGTTCCCTGCAAAAAATATTCGATGAATTGATATGAAAATGTTGCACAAAATACTACATATTGTACCCTAACCAACACATTTGTTCTCACTAAATTTTGATCTGCTATGAAGAAGTTATGACATTTTTACCCGAAACACCTGATTTTAACTAGTTTCAGGATTGGCCACAAACGCTATTTTCCACGGAGTGTAAATCCTAAAATACAACGACCCACAAGCTGATTTGTTTACCACATATACTTGGATATGTTTTCTCACTTGCATAGAAATTGCATGATATGAATAATTATATAAAAAAAATTATAGAGAAAATGGTGAGATGACCTGTAAATAACATACCTTAGAAAGCACCATCGAAAGAATTTATCCTTCCTTGCATTTCAGCCTTATTTTCTTCACTTTCCTTGGAATTTTGGCTTAGATATAATTTTTTTACCTCAGACACCTATATATATTCAATATGCTCAAGTGTAATTCAAATGATAGAGCCTTTCCTCTTATTTATACTCTCCAAGTAGCTTCCTTAAAAACATCTTCTAGGTCACTTGGCCCACTTTCCTTATTTTAGGGTTGGGTCCACTTCTAATTTATCCATTAAATTTATTA
>ML777620.1:186927-203736 GCA_009831015.1 Picea engelmannii
GTAATTCAAATGATAGAGCCTTTCCTCTTATTTATACTCTCCAAGTAGCTTCCTTAAAAACATCTTCTAGGTCACTTGGCCCACTTTCCTTATTTTAGGGTTGGGTCCACTTCTAATTTATCCATTAAATTTATTATTGAAATTATTTATTTTTTATTCACTTTAATTATAATACACTCATCACTTCACTTTATTATTTACCTTTTAAAATATCTTAACCCACTTTGATTACTTTGACCTTTTGGGGCTTCTAGATGACATATGAGGGTCCTCCAACTTTGTAAGGCCATAACTCTCAAACTGTCAGGAGTTATGTGAAGTTATAAATACCACCAGAAATGACATGATGTACTATCCATATAGAATAGCATTATCTGAAAATATATCATAACTTGTACCGTTACCCATCAAACAAACTTGGGTCCATTACCCAAACCTGGGGTCTCCAACTTCTCATGGCCATAACTCTCTAACTGTGAGGAATTATGTGACGTTCCACATACTTCCGTAATTGACATGACAAGCACTATCCATATAGGATATTTTCCCCGACAAATTTACTTTCCTTCATCTCATTATTCCACAATTAAGTATGGGGTCTCTTACTCCACAAAGCGTCTTCCCGTGAGGGCTTTCACCATAAGGGGACCACTTTGGAGTTCATCCATATTTACTTCTTATCAACCATGACAAAACAATAATGAGTCATATTTACATCAAACAATATTGGGTCCATTACCCAAACCTTTGTGCTACGAGGCTTTTTTCAAGGGTTGACATCAATGACAACCAACCTTAATTAACAATGTCATTCTACAGAATGCTAATAACATTAAAAATATTATTACATCTAAATTCAAGGAGAATATGTGGTGCCATAAAGAATTGGACGAAAAAACGAAGTTAAGATACTATAAGGAGGTGGCCAATCCTAATCTATAATATCAAATGTATCTCTTGGTTTTGACTATCACAAAGATGAAAATGAGCATTGCTGAAATTTGAGCCAACTCCATGAACGACATAGTGAAACTGGGCGTTGGACAATTTACAAAATATCATGGGATGAAAGAATTTGTCATCCTTGTTACACTAAGAGGGTTGAAGATGAAAATCATTTTCTCCAAGAGTCCCATTTATATACTCAATTTATATCACAATTTAAGAATATCTATCACAATACCAACCTTCCTAACCTCACAACTCATCAAATCTATCATGATATTGGAACACTTCTCTTAATGTTTCTCAAACAAAGAAATAAAATCCTTAAGAAATATAAGTAATTTGTTACCTTTCTTATGGTACAATAGAACAATTATGGTCTCAGTGGAAATTAATCATCATCATCATTATCATCATCAATTAAGAAATTAAAAAAACTGAATATTTTAAAATATCAAAATCAAAATAAAAAGACAATTTTATAAAATTTTAAATAAAAGTTCATAGGACATGCATTTTGGAAAGTTTTTCGGGGTTGTGGGGGTGAATTGTATTAGTTTTGGAAATTTTGGGGGTTGTGGGGGTGAATTTTATTAGTTTTGGGGAGTTTTTTAGAGTGGCTAAATTCTCTCCCCCTCCCTCAACCTTCCTAACATAGGTTCCATGAGCTTTTTAAAAAGTTTTTTAAAATTTTGTTAGATATTATTTTATAAAGATTGTTTTTTAATTTTTTATATGTTTTGGTTTCATTTTTTTTTTATTAATATTTATTTTTCAATTTTTTATTTTTATTTTTGTTTCATATTGGTTTTTCTATGCTTTTTTAATATATTTTTTATTTTATTAAAGTGTTTTTTTATATTTTTAAAATTTGTTGTTTTTTTAAGTGTTTTTAAATACGATCATTTTATTTATAAAATTGATAATGGATATATTTTATTTTCTAATTGTTTTCAATGTGTGTGATCCAAAAAGGATCCATAGAAGACTAAGGAAAACGCATGATTCTCATAAGCAACTCAAGAAGATCAGAATGGCCTCAACAGATAGAGAAAGGGAAAAAAATCAAAGTTCTCAAAACTCAATGAAAATGACATCATCGTGAAGAGCGTGTCACAAAATTTTCAATGGCTCATTAAACAGAGTTACAAATCGAAAGATATTCACGATCAAAGTTTGGTCAACCTAGCCCAGTCAGTAGGGGGATGTGTCAACATTCGTACTGTTGATGCCAACATCAATACAGATGACGTCAACATTGATACATTATACATGGCACGCACAACAGGTGACATGTGTCATGTTGACATCAACATGATTTCAAAATGGTGGCATGGAAGTATCATAGGTTGCCATGCGTCATTCATATTTGGCATTTTTGGGTCATTTTGTGGACCAGTAAAATTGCGTCATGTAGTAGTCTGTACAAGTACGTGGCGACTAACGTGGTAGGCTGAGTTGGAAGACCATACGCTAACATGGAAGGATGATTGTACAGCGGTTGGCATGGCCCAGTCATGGGCTGCCATGTGGGAGTGGTAAAATGTTGAATGACAACCTGAGAGTGAATGTTCAAAAAATATATATAGAAAAAGATTTGGTGGGTCCGCCAAATCCGATTGGACCCCGCCAAATTTGGTGACGAACCATCATCTCTAGAACACTGCTAAACTCGATGGGAACAACCATTTCAAATATATACATTGTTACAATGAATACCCCAAAAGGGGAGGCCCACAGGCTTGACCTTGGGACCTCCCCCTCTATTAATGCCTTAATATATGCTCTGATAACCATAAGGCCAAACACCTTATGTTGATTACAAGGCCACAATTTTCATATGCATATAAATATAAACATAAACATAAAACATATTTTGTTCATACATACTTTAATGTGGAAATAGAAATAAAATTATACATGCATTACTCACAGGCAAAAACCATAATATAACACCGCATACATGCAATATTCATCAATTATAGCACACATACATATACACAGCATGTAAATGAACGTAGGAATGGGTAATTATCTTTCAATTGAAGTTCACCAACTACATGCAGACCTTCCACGAACCTCCCATCCTTAGACCACGCTGCTCATCACGCTTAGAAATGGGTTTCCCTCGAGATGGGACTAAGCTCCACCCAGTGCAAGGGAATCCTAGACTAGTCTGAGGTTATAAGAAAATGCGCAGTGCAACTGGGAGGATTCTCTCCATGAGCCTTCTTATGTCCATTACTCATGGACTCTCATTACCCACATGCATGTTCCACCCCGGGAATATGAACCTTGACTTTTCCACAGTCCATCGACTACTCCACATACCCTTTCAGGGTATCAACAACAGGCTGGATCAAGAATTCTCAGAGAAAATCACTCTAGGAGAAAATAAATCCCCAGAAAACTCTCTCTTCTAGAGAGAGATTCTCACAGGCATGACAACCTACTTCTTCAGTAACGGGCCTAACAACCCACTTTTTCAACTAGTCTTCGACTTGGATCTATCAAGGTGAGGAAAACAACCACTCATTAATACAACGTAGGAAAATGGAATGCAGCAACCCAAAAATGGTTCAGGTACTTTCTTGTCTCTGCAAGAGAGGATATATTGGGTTCACAGACTCACACCGATCAGCTCCACAGTTCTTTTTTTTAGAGGTGCGTGGTTATGCACAGGTCGATCACAGAGGAAAAACAAGATAGACGACAGATGGAAGAATGGAATGCAAACCCCCAACACGGTTGACTTCTTCATCTTTAACTTGATGTGACCAGTTCAACACTTGTCTTTCTGGACCTGAATGCACTCCATTTTGCATACGTTCCTTTCCCAAGAACTTGGGCTTCAGAAAAAGTGTTATTGATCCCAGCCTGTACTACAATATTGTTAATGGTGAGTCCTTGATTTTGGTCCTCTACATTGATGATTTATTCCTCATCAATACAGAGAGGCTTATTCTTGAATGCAAGTATGCATTGGCCTCTAAGTTTGAGATAAAGGAACTTGGTATGATTCACTACTTCTCGGGACTAGAGGTGTGGCAGAGAACTCATGAGATCTTCCTGAGTTAGGGGAAGTACATAGTTGAGAAATTGAAGAAGTTCGAGTTATTGAAATTGAAGCTCGTGGCTACACCAATGATGATGAATATGAAGAAACTAAGCGTGGCTTCTTCCAATTCTAACGAAACTGATCCGACTCTGTACAAACAATTTATTGGATAATTGATGTATCTGGTTAAACACTAGAACAAATATTTTCTATGCAGTGAGTGCACTTTTCCAGTTTATAAGTCAGCTGAGCTAGACACACTAGATTGTTGTGAAGCATGTGTTGATATACTTGCGAGGCACAATTCAGCACGGTCTAAGATATACTTCTAGTATTGATATGATATGGCAGGAATACATTGACTCTGATTGGGCAGGGAGCCCAGTGGAAAGAAAGAGCACCTTCAGGTGTTTCCTCATTTTGATATCTTCCATGGTTTCCTTGTGTAGCAGGAAATGAACTTTTGTGGCTTTGAGCACAACAGAAGCAGAGTACATTACATTAAGTATGACAGTCCATGAATCAGTGTGACTTCAAAATCTCCTTGTGGATTTATTCGAACATGTGCTTGATTCCACCATTATTCATTATGGTAACCAAAGTTGTGTGAAGATCTCCGATAATCCATGGTTTCATGACAAATTGAACCACATTCAGATCAAGTACCATTACATCCGATACATGGTGCAAAGGAAGGAAGTATTGGAGAAATACCTTTCTACAGATGAGCAGGTTGTTTATGTTCTTACCAAACCAAGACGAAGTTCAAGTATTTATGTGACATACTTGGCGTGGCAGAGAATGCCTCCCTCGCTGAGAGGCAATGTTGATGTTTGCATATTCCTGAGACATTCTACAGATCGTACTACTCTATGACTGAGTTCAGTTAATCTGTGATGACACTTATCTGAGAAGGGATAAGTGGGGCACTTATTCAAGAAAGGATAAGTGTGGTTGGGCTTATAACCCAACGTCCCATGTGGAGAGCACATGAGGACATTTCAATGGAGTTGACCCTTGACGTCATACACTATGGGAGTTGACCCTAGTGTTTCTAGAGGGTGTAGCCTCTAGAAGTCCACATGGAGTGCCATGTGTGACAAAATTTCTCCAGATTGTATGCCTCTATGAATTGAGTTGAATTGATCTGTGAGGACACTTATCCGAGAAGGGAGAAGTGGGGCACTTATTCGAGAAGGGATAAGTGCGGTTGGGCTTATAACCCAATGTCCCCTGTGGAGAGCACACGAGGACATGTCCCATGAGGACCCTAGTGTTTCTTGAGGGTGTAGCCTCTATAAGTCCACATGGACTTCCATGTGTGACAAACTTTCTCCAGATCATACTTCTCTGCGAATTGAGTTGAGTTGATTTTTGAGTACACTTATTTGAGAAGGGATAAGTGGAACACTTATTCGATAAGGAATAAGTTCATTTGGGCTTATAGCCCATCGTTCCATGTGGAGAGAACATGAAGACATGTCAAGGGAGTTGACCCTTGATGTATCACACTATGGGGAGTTGACCCTAAGTGTTCCTAGAGGGAGTATCCTCTAGAAGTCCACATGGGAAGTGCCATGTATGACAAATATTTTTCTATTATGGTGGTTTTGTACCACTGACGGAGACTGGGTGTCTCTGGACAGTAGTTGTGTACTACTATGGAAATATACCTCCCTATCTAAGAGGGAGTGTTGATGTTTCAACATCGGGCATAACTTCTCCTATATTAGGCTACAAACCAAGGGAGATAGGATACATTTATCACAAAGGTGCACTTGTGGTAAATTGGCCCAGACGTAGTCCTTCCTTGATCATGACAAGGAATAATATGGACTCAAGGTGCTTGAAGTGATTTCCATGTGTTAGTTAGCATCAAGCCAACATTCACTCATAGGTGTGTGCTTGTGGTGAAAGATCCTGCTGTGGTCTTTGTCCTAGTCATGGTGATTTGACAAGGAATGATAAAGACTCAAGATGATATGCTATTACATGTGGAACCAAATGAGCCCAATCTTATAAAGAGTTAATTGGCTTAGAGAGAGAGCTGCAGAAGGAGTTTTTCCTTGGTTCAGGTGGGAGAGAGATGTCTCCCAAGACTGACAGACAAGTGTCATGAGTCCAGGGTGAAGTTTGTATACTTCAAAGACATGAGTGGCATGTTGCAGAATGTCTCCCTTGTTGAGAGGGAGTGTTGATGTTTAGACAACATCAAGAAGACATTCTCTAAAGATAATAATTAATAATATAATTATTATTGATTATTAAATATAGAATATAATAAGTAAATGATAATAATAAATAGTTATTGATTATTCAAGGGACACATCCTTTCATGGATGGTCACCTTATGTTCCCTATGTATCTAACACTCATTATTGTAATAATATATCGAATATCTCTCATATCTCATATGAATAAAACCCAACAGTACTCACTATAACATCCATCTGGCTACTCTGGTCATCAGAAACCTCTACACTGTGATGATGTCCCAAAGTGGGGACATTACAGTCCTCCCTACTATAAAATTTCTTTTCCTCAAGAAATAACCAAATCCCCTCAAATAAAATACCAGGATCCCATGTCCACCTGTGGGATACATAGTAGAACCCATCCAAATATGAACACTCGTACACTCTACCCCTTGGGTCCGATGACAAGTCATGAACTGCTAGCCCTTGGGAAGCATAATATTGAAATACATCAACTCTGTGAGTCTCCTGCACATAGGACATGGCCTCATCCTAGAATGACTCCATCCTCAAAGCTACTATCAAGATCAACATGACCTCCATAAATTGCTCATGCCGATGCAAAAATGAGGTACTGCAAGACCTCTGTGAGAAACCCTCAAGTGATGTGCTCCTCTCAACACTGAAGCTCAATGGAAATTTAGAACAACTTCCCCCTACAAAGGTCCACTCGCCTATGTCAGTCACTGAAATGATCAATCCTGCAATCCTTGGGTCCCATGCTAATATCTGTCTAAGATGATCATGTTGGTGTTGCGCTATGCTGACCATGCCTTTATGCACCCTATATATATATTGGATATCCTTCTCCTAGATCTTCATACCGAAATATCTGTGACCAATGGACCTGCAGCCAAAAAGTTGCATCTGTAAAAGAACCTTTGTAGAAGTAGTACCTTTCCACCCACCCCCATGTCTAATCATGATGATCAAGAGTGAAACATTGCCTCACTCGCTCAGACAAATACTTGTAGGCCCACTCCAAACCAACCCCTGGTGGAGTATGTGGCTCTCTGGCGTAACCTAGGTCATCATGTAGCGAAACATCCAACTAACCAAGTGAACTCCCAGATACCATGGAAAACTTGGAAGTTTTTAACTTTAAATATATGTTGGTTGCTTCTGTGTCAGACTACTCACTATATGAAGCCCTCTGTTCTCAACTTCTGTCATATGGAATATGGTGCTCACCATCACGCACCAAGTTCAAAACCCTAATTCCTTAACCGGAAATAGAAAACCATTGGCAAAGAAACCATGTGCTAAAAAAACACCTAAATATAATGCGGTCCCGAGGCAGAAAAAATGTGGTCTAGATGCAGAAAATAAAAAAAACGGGGGCGCTTCCCTTGAACCCCTGCGCGCCCGATGCATATGCTTAGACACTTCTGCTCGTGCAAAGAATATGACACATACCTAGCAGGTAGTCCCCTATATACCCCTACAACATCATGGATATTGGGTGTACTACTAGATCATCCTCTACATGAAGGTCAATCCCTCTCGGGACACAAATGGAAGTATCATAAAAAATGCCCCACTCTGGAGCCCCCATGTGTATGTGAGTTCCTGATTGTCTCAAAGATACTTTCATGCACCCCCAGAACATAACTCTCCATACTCATAAGTGATCCTATGCAAACCTCAGGCTCCTCCCTCAATTGGGGCCCCTCTGCCAGACCACCAACATCCTCTAATGATGTGACTGAATTATGTATATGGGTGTCCACCAAGATAGGTTAACTAGATCACTAACGAATCTCCTAAAGGAGCTCCTTTGATCTAGACTCTGGTTCTTGAAGGGTTGTCTATGTGCCTCTCAAGAATCCTCAAGTTCTCTTCAACTATTGAGTAGATTGATCCACCTCCAAATCCTTCTCCCTCAAGGATCCGTGATACATCTCGCCAATCCCCAGTAGGTATTCCCTGTCTTTCAACAACTATTATAAGTCATACCTCATCACAGACATTCTCTCTAAGAGAGTATGAAAGTCATTTATGAAAAATGCCTCATCTGAACTACCATGTGCCACTGATTCTCTGTAGCAGTAATCTGCCATCAATGCATGCATGTCATCAATACGTCTAGTGGTTGCCATGATCATAGCTTCACTAGCTCTCAATTGTTCTTCTAAGTGGTGTGACTATTGATCACAGTCATGTTGCGTTTCCACCTCATACCCCTCACTGCTAGTGTCAGTCCTACCCACTGTCTATCATAAGATAACATGTTGAACTGCCCACTGTCTACCATGTTGTTGGGCCCTCCTGTATGCCATTGCACCCCATCACTAGATTTTATCTCCATATGAATCACATCGTATCTTGTATGAGTAGTTGTATCCTCCTGTGCACTCACCCCGTTGTTATCACTTGTGCCTGGATCCCATATAGATGTGTCGAGACACGTGTTAGGGTCATATCGACTAATAATGAGTCCATTCTCATCACTATAGGTCGATCCTAGAAGTAAGTTCTCCATAAATCTGTCAGTCTCCACAATATTCTCATCTAATGGAGTCTCCCAAATTTGTGACTCAATCTCCTCATGTTGATTTGCATGTGTAAGGTCAATTGTCTGCACATCCTGTATCTCCTCTTGGATATGTGGATCTATAGGTCCATGGTGTGCATTCCTCACACAAGGTTGCTCCATCATATCTGACATGCCATTGATACCCTCATGTGATGTGGTTATCATGGATGTCTGGAAGGATGAAACATGTGTCATGACCATCATAGGAAGCTCATCATCTCTAGGTGCTAACACGTTTGAATCCTCACTAGTGTCACCACCGTGTCGAGGTGTAAGGTCATCAATGGTATGTGATATGTCTACTGATACACTGGTGCTATGGTCATGTCCATCCCAGTGCTCCTCCAATGTGAAAGGGTCACTATCCTTTGTGGTAGAGTCATTATCACTAGCCTATGTGCAAGAGTCACTATCATCATCAGACTGCTCCAAATCAACATCTATCACTCAATCCTCACACACCTCATCAAAATTGTCAGAGTGTGCCTCAATAATTCACTCTTGATCCATACACCTACACCTATGATCTGGTTCCCAAGGCACCTTGCAACTGTAGAAAAGTTGCGTGCTCCTAATGGGTGTGGGGTTCCTCTTCTCTTCCAACCATCTAGTTGTTGTTGCTCTCTTTTCCCTTGCTACAATGATCTCGTGTAAAATATCCTCTTTGCTCCAATGGGGATTTCTATAGGCTGCATACTATTGGAAATTTATTAGGGCCCTAGTTTCCTCGCTAAGGCCGAAACATATTACCTCCAAGCATGTTATCTCAAAGGATATCTTGTCCATTTCTTCCCATCTATCCATTTCTGAGAGACTGCTCAGGCTGGAAAGAGTCTAAACTCTGATACCATTGTAATGTTCCCGAGACAAGATGCAAGGAACATCACAGTTTTGGGTGTCTTGTTAAACTTTTGTTGGTTGTGGTATTTCGTCAAACACTTCGTTGACCTACTTCTTTATATCTGTTTACTTGTAGAATGGCCTCCTGATTTCGGCATTAGCATTTATTTTGATGAATTATACCTATGTTGCAGTAATAAACAAGAAGATATAATCATGGAACATACCTCAACCATATGCAATATGATAGACAAGCCAAAACATCTCAAATCTTCTTTTGTTCGTGAAATAGAAGACTCTACTACAATGAAGATGTCGATCTGGAATACTCAACAACTAGCTAAGAAGATAGACAATAGAAGCTGCTACAAAAAGCTTCCGATAATACAAAATAAGCCTCCAAAGGTTGGATAAGAGATGAATATGAATGCCAAGGTAGATATGGGTTCTATTAAGTGCCAAACCCCCACTAGAAGATGCAACGTCCTCCTGGAACCCTAAATAGCCTCAATAATTTGTCCCTTCTGTAAAAGATGCCCAATCACCTCAAGAAATATAACAAACAGTAGATCGGGTGATGGGAAGAACAAGCCAGGTGCCTAAATCTCCAAGATCCCTCTCAAATGCTATGGATCTGTAGCTCCTCCAAGGAATGGTGTGCCCCCATGGATGCCTGAAACCCTAGATAAATTGAACTCCCTCCTAGGGACCTCCAATTGCTCCACAAATCGGCTAGAATGATAGATCGGGACACTGTAATGAAAACCCAAGTGCTCAAATCATCAAAGGACCTGCTAGACCCTTGGATCTAGCCACCCTCCAAGAAATGGTGTGCTCTCATCTTGGGAAATCGTCCCACTCTCAATACAAATAAAAACCTCCACTGAAATGCCTCCGAAAACAACCAAGAATGGTGTTAAGACACCTGCAAGGAAAACCTAATACCTGGAATTCCCAAAATCACTTCACCTTAGCTAGGACAAGTCCTCCCTCAATGAATGGTGCATCCCTCTTGTTGAAAACCCTAACTGGTGCGCCCTCTCTCTCTCTCTTCCCCTACAACTAATGTGGAATCGTCCTGCAACTGAGTAGATATGGAACTAGAATGGTGTGGGAGAGTATTGCATCTCCGATACCAAGCTTGGGACAATATAGGTGGAATATTTTACCACCGAATCGTCCTGTAGGGTTTGTTAAGTCAAAACACTCAAAGCCCTCAATGTTGGGCTCACTAGCTAGAAGCCCGATATCAAAATATGATCACACATGAATGAATGAGTAGAGGACCTTGCCTTTCCTTTATACCTTTTGGCTCACCTTGTCCCTCCAAAGTGACTTTCATTTTATTAATATTTAATTAATTAATTAAATCACTTTAATTAATTAATTAACCTTTTTACCTATGAAAAACACCGTATCTCTCCTTATGGCTTCCTTGGCCACTGAAATTCACTTCTCACTATCCTAGCCTGTAGTGTTTCTCCTCTTGAATCCAATGAGCTATTACACTGAGAGGTTCCTCCAAGTAATGTGTCCAAAATGCCCTCTTCAGTGAATTTAATTAACTTATAGCCCAAAATAGTCAAAATAATGGAAATCGTGGGAATGCAATGGAACCAAAGACAAACTGTGTGAAATGTCTCATAGTGATGAAATATAATTAGTAATGCAAGCTAGAACCCACAATGCCTCTCAATAAACCCATGTACTCGCTATAATGTCCATCTGGCTACTATAGTCATCATAAACCTCTGCACTATGATGATGTCCCAAAAAGGGGACATTACAATGGAGGACGAAGAAGCGTTCATCATTTTGCAGAGTTGGTGAAGAAAAATGAAAGGAGAGTTGATCCATGTCCTTCTTTGTATTGGCTACATTTTGAGGAAGAACCCTGAATCGTTTCGTGGAGTCGGTGAAGCTAACTTAGAGAAGAGTTGAGAATTTAGGGTTTGGAGGATTGAGTTTGATTTTGAGGTGGGTCCACACTTTTTCTTTATTGTGGAGTGTTTTGATTTTTCTTTTCTTTGTTTTTTTTTGTAGCATGGCCATGCTTTTCCTTCTGTCAGATTTTAGTGTTTATTTCTTTTCTTTTTGGGGTCAAGGGGAAGGGTAATATTTGGAGAAGGTGTCTCTTGCTATATGAGCAGCCAAAGAGGTATGTAAGGGTCGGTGGCCAAGGTGGGGGGGAATCTTTGTTTTTAATTTAAATTTGTTTCCATGATTTCTTGTTTTGTTTTGATAATAATATGTGTTGATCTGTTTGTTTTGGATATAGGTAGGTGGAGGAGGAGGAGGAGGATACTATTTCTACTCTAATATGGACATGGATTGAGGAAGAATGTGATGGAGTTAAGTAATTTTTTCTACTCTGGTAATTGACAGTTTTGTTGGTTCCAATAGGCTACAAGTATGCCTCATCTTTTCCTCTTTCCCTTTTTGTTGTGTTGTTACAGAGTAATATTGTCATCTTCTCCTTTTCCTTTTCGTTGTGTTATTAGACAACACTTGACTCTTTACCATTTTCATTTGTGAAAGTTGAATCACCATGCAACTCATGCGGAATAAAGAGAGAATTTGTGTCTAAATGGTATGATCAATTGATATTATGCAAGATCAAACATACCCCTAGCTAATTGGATGGCACTAGGAGTATTACGCTTGAATGATTAAGAGGACTTAGTGGCATAATTAGTGGTGTGGAAGATGTTTTCCCATCCTATACTATATTGATTATTTGGTGTTATGAAATATTTTTGAAGTTTTTAATTTTAAATTAATCTTATTTTTGTCTAAGTATTTTTTAAATAAAAAAAAAATTGTGAAATTAAAATTAATTTTCTATTGGAAAAAGAAAAAATTTATTTCAAAAATTCTTTTTTTTTTTAAATTCTATTTAATACACATTATATAAAACATTACAAAATAATAAAAATATCATAAAAAATAATGTATGTAAAACAGTAAAAAATATCTTAAAACCTTTGTGAACAAGACAAAAGTAATTTGAAATAAAAGGTTTAAATATAATCTACATTATTCCAGCGTGTAACATGGACGCATCTACCCAAAAAAAATTGTTTGACGCCAACTAGATATAGGTTGTCGGCGCCAACTAGATATGTTTATGACTGTTACCACAAACAACTCCGGTCTCAACTCCCGTCTCAGAAAAAGACAAAAATAATTTGAAATAAAAAGTTACAATATAATCTACATTATTCCAGCGCATAACATGGACGCATCTACCCAAAAAAAATTGTGTGATGCCAACTTGATATGTTTATGACCGTTACGTTTGACGCCAACTAGATATAGGCTGTCGACGCCAACTAAATATGTTTATGACAGTTACCACAAACAACTTCCGTCTCAGAAAAGCATATCCAAAAAAAGCAACCATGGGATTTGGAAGATAAAAGCATGATCCAAAAAAGCAACCATGGGATTTGGAAGAACCCTGATCTGTAATCCAACCCGCTCCATCCATTCTAAAAAAACAACCATGATCCAACCCGCTCCATCCAGTCTAAAAAAACAACCATGATCCAAACCGCTCCATCTCGTCTCAAAAAAGCATGATCATGAAATGGGATTTGGAAGAAACTTGGTCAAAACTTGATCAAATGGGACTTGGTCAAAAAAGAGACGATGGGATTTGGAAGAAACTTGGTTGAAACTTGATCAAATGTTTGCTGGTAAATCTCCGTACCACTCCATCCCGTCTCAGAAAAGCATGGTCAGAAAAAGCATGGGTTTTGGAAGAAACATGGTTTCTAATGGTCTTTTTCTAATATCTGTAGATCTTATAACCGTTACAATCCAACGGCTTACAGACACATTGAATTACTATATAAACCCATATTCCTTTCCCCATATGCACTGTCGGCTTCTCATGTTGCTGTTAGGCATTTTTCGTTTCTGCGGTGTGTTTTGGTTGATCTCTATTTACTTAGGGAAGGATTTTATTGGCTATTCTTTTCATTAATGTTATGTTTTTATTTATTTGTTTATGATGGATTATTGTTATTGTTTTTTCTGTCTTTAAGTGGTTGTTTAGTTTAATCTTCATTATGATTGAATATTATAATTTAAATTTTAATATATATTTTTTTTCTAGCAGTGGAAAAATGATCAGCGCTTTCAGTTGGGATTCAATCTGACTTCTATTTTGATGGTTTGTTTCAGGTGATTTCGACCATGTTTTGACTGATTGCTTGGGATTTAATCTGACTTCTATTTTGATGGTTTGTTTCAGGTGATTTCGACCATGTTTTGGCTAATTGCTTGGGATTTAATCTGACTTCTATTTTGATGGTTTGTTTCAGGTGATTTCGACCTTGTTTTGGCTAATTGCTCTTTCCTAAGCTTTAGTCTGCTTGTCCTGGTTCGTACACTCTCCTCCATGTCTGCTTATTGGTTTCTCGGAGCTTCAACTATTTTGGTTTCTAGTAACTTCTCCAAAATAGCATAAAGTATTTTGGTAACTTCTTCAAAATAATATGATTATGATTTTTTTCTTTCTCTCCTAAAACTGCAAAAAAATCATTTAATATATTTAATCATTTATTATAGCTAAAAATATAATTTATTATTACCTGGGAGAGAGGTTTCACTGCAAAAGATCATTTATTATACCTAATCATTTGTTATAGCTAAAACAACTTCAGCCGTTTTAGTGTATAAGATATTTATTATACCTACAAGCATGTTATATTGTAATTCATAGCCGATCATGTTATATTGTATTATTTTCAATTTGTTCTCTAGTCTTTCTGTACACGTTGTTCATACACTTTACACTATCTTCTCAAGTTCGAAAGTGTGCTTAAATTTTTTCTACTTATTGGTTTCTCGGAGCTTCTCCTATTCTGAATGTCAATAACATAAAGTATTTTGGTTTCTCGTAATTTCTCCAGAATAATATGATTATGATTTTTTTTTCTCTCCTAAAACTGCAAAAGATCATTTAGTATACCTAATCATTTATTATACCTAAAAAGATAATTTATTATACCTAATACCTGGCAGAGAGGTTTTATTGCAAAAGATAATTTATTATACCTAATCATTTATTATACAAAAACAACTTCAACCATTTTACTCTATAAGATATGTATTATAACTACCAGTAGGTTATATTGTAATTCATGGCAGGTTATATTATAACTACGAGCAGGTTATATTGTAATTTATTTAAAGTTTGTATTATTTTCATGTACACGGTGTTCATACTCTTTCAGTAAATGTAGGACGCTATCTTCTCAAGTTCGAAAGTGTGCATGGAAGCCATAAGGAAAACCAGAACCTCTTCAGTCGAAGTTGCCTCCATTGACAGGGAGGACGAAGGGTTGCGCGCAAGTGGGGAATTGGCGTCACAGAGTAGCTTTGGAGTAGGCCGCATTCAACATATCTAGGCACTGGCTGAGTCGCACTTCTCTGAAGGCTTGATTGCCCACGAGGCTACGCACTTCAAAGATCAGCTTTAGGTGTTCGGGGTGCAGGAACGACGACGAAGGTGGAAAATTCCTTTCAGACTTCGCTTCTTCTCGACTCGACGTCGTCCTCTGCTCCTGCGTGTCAGTGAAGCGCCCCTGTTGCCCCTCCTCTTCCTTGGCCTTGAAGTCCGGCGATGTCCCCTGCGTCTGCACCCCAGCATTGGATTCCGGTGGCTCCTCCTCCACAAGGCAGGCTGTGAAAACTTCACAGAGAGAAATGGCGGGCACTGGAGAGTTTCCCAAATTGGGTGCAGTTGGCGTGCGTCCAAAGCTCGCCGAAGGATCCCGATTATCCGGGACGACGAACATCCTACTTTCGAAAAAATCCAATGGAAGCGTGATGGATAGGTCCTCCTCAATGTAAGTATGGGGCGGCAAGTTATCTACACTGGCACCACACCTGCGCTTTTTCCTGGCCAGAAGCATAGCTCTGGCAAACCTCTGATGTCGGTTTCTCCGTGATTCTGATGCGTACTAGCCATCACCTCGGCGAGGCCTACCCCTTACCCGTGGCATGGTGAGGGCTAGGGCAGAACCTCCTGTGTAGCGGTGCTGAACCTACTGGAACAAAATCGAATGTGAAGTGGGTGGTCTGTTCACACTGAAATACACATAACCCATAGATGCTAGCATTAACGCCGAGAGCATAATGCTCTGGCTGGCCATCCCCTGCTCACGTGCGAGGAGCTCCATCATAATCCGGTGATCTACGGAGGTGAGGGCTCTATTAACTGCCCGCAGCCAAGAGTAGAGGCCTCCATAAATGCCCCCCCCCCGTTAGCGCCTCCACGTGCTCAGACTGCCCAAATGTCACCCCATCCGGGGTTATATTTTTAATATTTTAAAAATATTATGTATATTACAATTTTTTTTATGAAGTATATTAAGTTTTATGATGATCTTGTTAATTCAAATGTTAAGTTTAATATTTAAACTGAATCATGTTTTAGATATTTATATTTTTGGAAATCTCATTTATAATTATGATTAGTCATAACTTTGTATTTCTGCAATCTTAAAAATATTATTTATATTACAATTTTTCATGAAACATGATAAATTTCATAATGATTTTGTTAATTTTAAATGGTAAAATTAATATTTAAATTGAACTATACACTAAGCATCCAACTTAAATATTGTTGAAAGATCACAATTGTAATTATACTAGATTTAGTGTATGTGTCATTTCACTTTATAAAGAAATCTTAAAAATATTATTTATATTACAGTTTTTCATGAAACACGATAAATTTTATAATGATTTTATTAATTTTAAATGTTAAATTTAATATTTAAATTGAATTATATACTAAACATCCAACCTTAATATTGTTGAAAAAATTCAATTATAATAACCCCAATATTGTTAAAAAAAGTCAATTATAATTATAATAAACTTCAAGATTGATGAAAAAACTAAATTATAATAACATCAATATTATTGAAAAAACTCAATTATAATTATAAGAGATTTAGTGACTCCCACTTGACTTTATAAGAAAAGAAGGGAAGCCTAAAAAAGAAGATCATTAAATGAATCTTAAATTAAAATTTGTTTAATTTGTGTATGTTTTTTTAAATAAAATTTCACACTATGAACACCCTACAACTTTCTATTTACTTAAAAAAATAAAATAAAATGCTCCAAATTAAATTTATTTTAAATTATTTTAT
>ML777620.1:203801-216001 GCA_009831015.1 Picea engelmannii
TATATATATATATTGTTATTTTGATTTTCTCATTTATTAATTTATATATTAATAAATTTTATTTATTTCAAATATAATTATTTAAACGTTAATTTTTATTTTAAAATTTGATAATCATATTAAATAATAAATTAATAGTTTTAATGATTAAAATAAAAATATATACTTAAAAGCTTACATCTAAAAAACAATATTATCAAATAAAAAATGATCATAAATTATACTAAAATGTTTCAAAAATCAAAATCTATCTAAAATGTTTCATAAATCAAAATCTCTCTTATTTTTGTGGTAATAGAATTTAGAGTAGATAATAAATTGTAATATTTGTAAGAATGCAACCCAAATTCCTTACATGGTTAATTCTTTTCTGCACAAATTCAAAAGCATCCATTGTTTTACTACACCCTCACCATCTTTACTTTTTCTACTTTCTCCTACATTTCACTAATGAGAAATCAAATTCAAAAGCATCCAATGTTTTACTACACCCTCACTATATTTATTTTTTCTACTTTCTCCTACATTTCACTAATAAGAAATTTTGATTAAGGAACTTTTTTTTATCATTACTTAATTGTAATATTGCAACGATCGGTCTCATCTGGTCTTATCTAGGCTATACATCGCTTTCCTACTTCTTGTCTGGTCTCGGTCTCGGTTTCAGTCTGGCACCGCCGTCTTCCTATTTCTATGGTTGGTCTTAGTTTTCATGTTCTTTTCTCTGCTATGGAGGCCATCATTGATGCCCTCTGTGCTTTTCTCTCCTACGGAGGCCACATTATACAACTTGGTATGCTTTTTAAAAAAAAGTACATGGACAAAGCTATAAATGAAATTGGAAAATGAACCTATAAAGGAACACATTAACACAACCAAAGTTGTAAGAGCACACACTGTAAGAGCACACATTCACAAAATAAAATGAAATTGTAAGAAAGTACACAACCAAAGCTGTAACAACACACATTCCCAAAACTAGTAGGTTAACTTGGGAGCAATCTTCTCTCGAGTTCAGTTATTGAGGCAAAAAAATGGATTTGAATTCTGCCAGATTTTCAGGTGTAGTCCGAGTTTTACATGAATCAAAGTTCCATGCATTTCAGATCTATACCTCAGAGGTTTTGCCCAATTTTAAATCAACCCAGATGCTCAGAAAATTGATCAAAGTCGAGATTGGATGAAAATTTAAAAACTAACTATTAGAATTAATGATTAATTTAGGAATTGATTTGGTTTTGGTTGGTTGAAGATTTGTAGGAGTTGTTGAGATATTCTCTCAACCTCCATAGCTATGTTTGGGGTAAGTTAAATCTGAGTTCAACTATATATGTACATATGTATGTGTGCAATAATATAACTTAATTGTGTGTGAATACTGTGTGCCTCTTCTCTCTCATTTTCTTAACATGGTATCAGAGCCTAGATGGGGTTAATCCCTCACGGGAATACCCAGGAAGATGTGAGAGCCATAGGAGCCGATTCTTTGTACATATGTAGAGTAGGAGAGTGTTGAATTTCTGAGTTTCTGTGTGTTGTTTTGCTGTTGTAGACGATTAGTTGTTGAAGGAGAGTCTGCCTTGTATTCATGCCGTCAGCATTGAGGAAAACTATAATATTTCTAAGAACCGCTGTCGCGGAGAGGAAATCAATCAAACGAAGACCTGCCATTATTCATCTGCCTACGTCAGTCAAAGGAGGAATAGGAAGTCGATGAGAGGGATCTGTTCGTTATCCATTTGTATTGAAGGCTAACAGAGTTTGGAAAAGAGTGTCGTGCAGACGCCGATCTTGAGCTAGCGTGGAAGAGAGAGCCGCCACCATTTCCGTCATCAATTCTGCCAATTGACAGAGATCACTAGCGTTGTGGGCAAATTCAACTTGCTGGTTGAAAAAATAAGAAAAGTCGCGCAAACTACCGTTGTAATTTTGTGCATGAGGAATCGAGGGAGGAACCATTGACTGCCCAGATTTGCTTGGAGAAATCGTTGATCCATTGTCAAGCAAAGTCGTTGTGATGGAGTTGTGTGAAGAGGAGACCCGTGAATCAAAGTAAACAAGCCACCTTACATTCCAGATCCATTCCAGATCTGTTGGGTGTTTGCAGATCTGTTGCAATCTTGAAGGAAGAGGGACGTGGAAGTGCAAGCAAAAGAACAAATGTTGAAGACCACAGAAAATCAGAGAGATCATGTATTATAGTTCTATTCAGCTACTGCAGATAAATTGGGTGCAGAACACCAGATTGCCATTGGTTGGAAGCCGCCGTAGAAGGTCTACCTATTTTTCTACTTATATATATATATATATATATGCGTGTTGTGCAAGTATGTGTGAGTTACAGTTTAGTGAGTTTGAGAGATTATGAATTCAATGAATATGCATTGAATATTGTATGAGATCTTGGAATTTGAAACATATTGAGTCTAGTCAACTCAATGTGTAAAGAGCAAAGATTGTTAGAATTGACTACTCTAACAAGTTGCAGGTGCAGAACGAAGATCCAAGATAATGGATTCAGATCTTGTGTGAGTGCTACTTATGTTGTAAAGGAAGTAGGAACTCTTGTATCTTGATATAAGCTGGCAGCCCCGGTTTCAAGAACAATTGTTCTTATTGAAAGTCACCTTGTATAATTGAATGTTGAGGACATTCCATATCCAAACTTCTCTTCTAGACACTGAAGGATAGCCGAAAGCGAAAATCCGACAGATGAAGGCGTGTCCATAGAATGCATCAATAATTGACATCTTTTATCACGGAAGCCCCGATGAGCCGAGTTGTCAAATTGTCCATTGTACAAGTTCATGAATGATGGTATGAAGCATTTATGCTTTAGATGAGTTGAATGGTAAGCTCGAAGAAGAGGAAGAGAAAGAGCGTAGTCCATAGGCATCAGAGTGGGTGTAGGAGCCGATGAAGACCAGATGAGACAGAGATCTATGTTGTGATTTGAGAATTGTAATATGTGGTTTATTTGTAATGCAATCATTAAGGGAGGGTGTTAGAATTAATGATTAATTTAGGAATTGATTTGGTTTTGGTTGGTTGAATATTTGTAGGAGTTGTTGATATATTCTCTCAACCTCCATAGCTATGTTTGGGGTAAGTTGAATCTGAGTTCAACTATATATGTACGTATGTATGTGTGCAATAATATAACTTAACTGTGTGTGAATACTGTGTGCCTCTACTCTCTCATTTTCTTAACACTGACAGCCAGAAAACCTGCCTCAAAAATAACTAAGGAAAGATTACTCCCAAGTTAACCCACCCCACAAAATAAAATCATGTACTCTTTTTCCCAAGTCTCTCCAAGTTTACTTTATAAGTAAAGTTCGCCTTGTCCTTTAAGATTTACATGGGGGATTTTACAAATTACAAAAATAAAATTCTGGAAGTTCAATTACAAAAGTTTATGCACGTTGTTTTCTTTAATTAATTTAATGCAATCTTCTTGGAAATTAGTGTAGGCCTTTGGTTCACCTACTTAAGTACACCCGATTATAATTTTGGGTCAATTAATTTTGTGTGTCTCATGGTTGACCTTGGATGGTCCTGTCCCAAAAATTCCTTTGTAACAATCTAATGGCCATCAATAAAGGAGATAAATCGAGACACAATCCATATAGTTATTTCATTAATTAAAATTAATGACGACAATTAAAATGGGGGACATGGCATTGAGGATGAGAGATTATCCATGTATCAACATTCTAGATTATCTAGATGAAATGAAATGGAAATGTTGGGTCTTGCAACTAAATACTTACACAAAGATAATAGATTAAAAACAATGACATCACCTTACCAATCATAAATAAAATACTTAGCAAAACAGTGGATGGAAAAACAATGCTAATATTTTTTGACATAGATGCTTAGCAAGCTCACTGTAAAAATGGTTTTTGGGAACTCAAATTTCAACAATACTTTACAAAATTTTAAAATATGTTAATTATTTTGTAATTCAAATTGAATCATTTACCATTGATGTATAATATTAAGAAAAAAAATCAAATTAAAAAATAAAATCAAAATAATTATGCCAAACATGTTTCGAAATGTGGCGTTGGCATCAACCAACGTGTACCAACGTAGAAGCTTCCCATTTGGAAATGAGTAAAAACGATACTACCTGATGAGAGAGCCTCTGAAACAGTTCCTAGAGAGGGTAACTATACGAATGGCTTCGTCGAGAAGATAAGCCGAAATAGGTAACTGATGGCATGTTCATCCCTTAGAGTGAGTCATTCGTGATTTATTTGATTTGCAAATATGTACCAATGGTACCATTGTGAGGCTGGAAGAAAAGAGGAATTTAGAAGTTAGGGATGTCGATTGGTATATTGGGGGAGGAAGAATCATGCATCATTTTGTGGAGTTGGTGAATAAAACTGAAAGGAGAGTTTATCCATGTCATTCTTTGTATTGGCTACATTCGAAGGAAGAATATCGAATCATTTGGTGGAGTCGGTGAAAATAAATTAGAGAAGAGTTGAGAATTTAGGATTTTTAGGTTTGCTTTTAATTTTTGGGTGGGTTCACACTTTTTCTTTATTGTGGACTGTTTTTCTTAGTTTTTTTTGTTTTTTTTAGCATGGCCATGCTTTTCCTTCTGTTAGATTTTCTTCTTTATTTCTTTTCTTTTTGGGGTCGAGGGGTAGGGTATTCTGTGGAGGATTTTATTCTTTATTTCTTTTCTTTTTGGGGTCGAGGTGTAGGGTATTCTGTGGAGGAGTCTCTGATGTGGCCTACTCCACCGTAATTCAAATAAGTCATTCAATCATAGGTTTCAAATTGATGGTGAGAAGGGATTGCAGAGGTTCCATAATGAACACTAGCGATTGGATTGGTGGGCCAGATTTGACTATCAAGAATAATAGTAAAACTTTTTCTTTCATCCATTCCCCCTCTGATGAATCTCGTTTGATTCATAGTTCCATCCAATACATTCTAGGTACTCTACTCCACTAAATGGGGCATGACATAAATGTCGTATACTTATTGTTAATGGGGCATGACATAAATGGCATAGCCTTACCTTTTCGCATCATCATCTGTACAACTCTCAGAATATGATCAAGTTGATGTGTGTATGTTTACATGGGGACATGAGTATTAATGGCGGAATAACCTTCCTTATTCCCAATGACGCCCATTTCGAATTTTATTTTCCTCATTTTTCCCTTTGATGCGATGGTGCCCATTCCAAATTTCATTTTCCAAAGAATATTTCTCCATCTTATAAAATTTCTTCAGCTTCTTAGTTTTTTCCTCTTCTCATATCCAACCTAATTTTATGGTGGGACTCAGTGGATGGTTCACACATGTTCAAATTATAGAAGCATCCTTCTATGTGGGGTTGTTAGCATCCTTCTCGTCCCCTCCCCAACCATCTCCAACCTCCTAACTTGTTGCCACACCCACCACCAACCCATCAAGATTTTCTCGGTCAATAGCACTTTTAGTTTTACCTGCAAGCACATATCATGCTTCAATCACCAATAACTTGGATAAACCACCATTTTGGATCCAACATTGGTTGGGGTGTTCTTTCTCTAAGAAGCTCGGACTTTATAGTTGCATAATCCATTGTACTCCTCCACTTCATCGATTCACTATGCGTGGTAGATTTTGTTTTGTTATGTATTTATTTTTTCCATATTTAGCGGAGAAAACTTAGGAGAAGCTTGTAGCCAACTCTAGCCATGGGTTTGGCTATTGGATTTGTTCATACATAAAGGAGGAGTGTTATTGTTTCATTACTAGTAGTAGTATAATAATTGTTTTTCCACTATTGATGATATTCAGATTCATTATTGGACACATCAAACAAACACATAGTGATAGCGAGTGAGCGATATTTATTTCATGTATGGTATATACAGTTCTATATTGTAGACAATCTTTCAACTATTCACGATGAACTGGCATTCATTTTTCTAAGTTACTACTAATAAATCTATGGGATATGTGATATAGATATCATTGATAAATCCATTGTATATGTGATATATATCTTGATTTTTTTATGGTATGTATACAAATGTTGAATTTTTATGGTATATCAAATATAGATCTTATTTTTTCTTGCAACATTGTGGCTATGATAGTGATATATTTTGAGTGGATTTCCTATTTTTTCACATCAAATGTGTCACAAAATAACAAAATGGGAATTATTTCTCCATTATTTGCAACAATAAAAAAGGATACATGTATTGAAAAGTTAAAGTTTTTGTGGCAACTGATCATGATTCCAATGACACTGCATTTTCTTCCAATTTCCATAATTTTACTTGTTAATATAATTCATTCTTGGATTGGATATACAATTTATGAATTATGTCATTTGATTATGTTACAATAATTTTTCAGTTTGGAGCATCTTCAAATAGAGTTTCAATTATCATAGTTATGCAGTGGATATTTTACAATATCTTCCATTATCTACCATTAATGAAATGTAATTTGTTTAGGTTATAATAATATTTCCATTTAGAGTATCCTCAAATATAGTTGCATGCAATTTTTTTATGTTATAGTGATTTTTGGGTTACATTATTACAAACAACAGATGATCTAGGTCAATATTGGTAGCCAACCACCTATTCCATATGGTTCCTCTTGATAGTTTTAGTTCAACATGTTCTTTTGTACTTATTTATAATTCTAGGTTCTATAATCCAGGGTTGTCTGAATCCCTACACATTTTTCAGGCGGATATTAGTGGTTTCCCACTGAATCCAATTGGTTTATTTTGTAAGTTTTCATGTCAGTACATATTTTTGTACTTCCAGGGTCGTTTTGGGGCCCTAACATTGTGTTTTTTGGATTTCCACAATCAAACTATAGACGAAGTTAGATTTTGATGGTATAATGTGTAGTTCTCAAATATACATTTCAAACGGGCTATACCTCACATAAAATAGAGGTTGCATGCAAAAGTTACAACCCCAAGAAGTTGAGGTACCAACTTACCCATTGGGGCCGACATATCGTTCAATGTTTCATCTCCTAGGGCTAGGATTTTTTATGTATAGGGTTTTTGAATTCATGAGTAATGTTAAAAATGCCTATGGAGCCTTGTTGTAATCATCTTGCTTAGATATATGCCTCTAGAAGCCACATCTCTTCTCAAAGATAGCTACCACCATTTGACCAAGCTTTTTTAGTTTTGCAGTTTTATAGTTTCAACTTATTTTTTTTTATTCAATAGAAGTTATCATTCACTAGATATATGTTGTTGTTCTATGTATCTCTATGTTATCGTATTTAGTTTTTTATTCATTTTGTTCCTCTCATAAATCCATATTAGTAGTATCAGAGTGATATGCTCTTCATTTATTTTTCTTCATGCATGTCCCCAACAAGATATTCGTACAAGAAGTTGGGACTCGAACCAATCAATCCTTTTCTAGATTGGTCTTACTTAGCCCAACAACAACCCATGGGGGATGAAAAGAAAGATGATGGAACATGAGATCTTTTTAAAATATTGCTTGAGAAAGCCCTTGCACAACAAAGAAATGAGATTATAAACAATTGTTCACAGATCCTTCATCGGTTGCCCACAAAAGACATGTCTTCATCAAGAATCCATGCAACCCCCTTCAAGGTACTATTAGGGTCCTAACCCACACATAGGTAGAACAATATATTCAGATGTAATAAAGGTCAATATTAATAAGGCCTTGCAATAAAGTAGAATAAGTGGAATGTAAGAAGACTTAATAGAAGCTTCTGCTTCTAGAAGGATCTTCCTCTAGATTCTTCTTTTGGTAGACATATTTAGTATAAATAGGAGTCAAGGTTATGATAAACCTAGCTTGAATATTATTGTAATAGAGCTCTACTCGACTGGAGGTTTCCCCCTCGAAGAGGCCCATGACCATTGCTATCAAAATCAATGTGCTATTTCTGTTGTTATTCTTATATCATTTATGTGTTATTGTGGTGATTGTTCTGGTTATATTGTTTTTATTCTTCCATTTCTAGCATTTTATTTATGTTCCGGATACTTTTTATATCTGGTATACTACAAGTGGTATCGGAGCACTTTCCTCGGCAAAAATTATGGGTTAAATTTTTTTTCAGGGTAGAGATGTATTCTAACGTCTTTAAGCCACAGAGAGATATCGTTACACACATAAACCCGTGGTTGAAGGATTCATACACGCAGGAAATAAAAGTGGTACTTAAGCGCACATCTGTTGGCCACCCTTGTAACCCCTATTGGTACCCCTTAGAGTGGTATCACATCAAAAAATACTTGTGTATGGATCAACCTAGATTACCTGAAGCCCTCTTTAGATAAACCAATCGGTTGCCTGACTTCTATAGTGACACCGAGAACAACACTTGGGAAGATACTTTCTAGTACCTAGGTAGTCGAATAGTATAGCTAAGGGTACGGTCTAGCCTCCTTAGTTAGTTCCCTGAGATATTGGGTTGAGTACTATTGTTGGACCCCAAACATATATTAGAGAGCTATAGCATAGGGCAAACCCTTGTCTGTAGAACCCTTGAATACCTAACCCTTGGGGACAGAAACATAAACAAATTAAAATAGACAAGATCTATTGTCGTGCAACTGTGTTCGGGTTTCCAAATCACTACACATTTCTTCCTTGTTAAGCATTTTGGAATTTCATCACTGTAGTATTATTCAGACTAGAGTATAACTCTACAGGTGTGAAAAAAAAAAAAAAGTCTAGAAATTTTTGCACCATTATTTGATACCTAGTCCATTGGATTCATCTCTTCTCCCTTATAAAATTCATACATATCATTTTTTAGAAAAATATTTGACCCCACCCGCCCCATTTCAGGTCCCTCGTCCTCATGGCCCATACCCGTAGCCAAGACTTGGAAGGTTTCTTCAATAACTTGCAATGTAATTTCACCGAGACCCAACAAGAAGTGAGACAACTCAGTGCCAATGTTGTCACCATCAATACAACCATGCAATCTTCAATGGAGGAAATCAAGCAAGACTTGAATACCAGCTTGAATCTGCTATTTTGATGCTCTACACTAATATGCATATCCCTACAGATAACCCTTTATCTAACCCACCTCCACATACTGAAGCTAAAAATTGCTCTCATTCCCATAACTTTCAACACTATCACTTTCAACATGACCTACACCTCCTGTGGGTGGATGTGACCAAATTTGATGGCTCGGATCCCAATGGTCGGGTAACTCAAATGGAACATTATTTCTCTTTATACAACATTACAGATGACTTGGCCAAACTCCGGTATGGTGTTCTCCATCTAGATCAAGAACGTTGGCAATGGTGGCAATGGAGAAAAACCTCCCATCAAGCATATATTTCTTAGACACACTTTGTGGAAGAGCATTATGAACTCTTTGACACTGACACCAACCATTTGGTTTCTTTCACAAAGTTGAAACAATTAGGAACAACGGAAGACTTTATAGTTTCCTTTGAGCGCCTGGATTTTCAGATAGAGGGCATGTTTGATGCCTTTTTTCGAGAGTGTTTTATTAGTGGCCTCAAGGATGATACTTGGGCCCATGTCCTCATGACTCTACCTCCGAGTTGGGTGGAGGATAATAAAATAGATAAAGAATCACGATAGTTTGTATCTTCTCAAAACCAGAAGCCCTCCTTTATCACTCTCCCTAATCCAGTAAATCCCACTACTCCCTCCACTCCACTGAAGATCCAAAAATTGTCCAGGGATGAAATGGTTGAATGCCAACTCAAAGGCCTTTGTTATAATTGTGGTGACAAATATTTCTTGGGTCTTGCAACTAAATACTTACACAAATATAATAGGTTAAAAACAATGACATCACCTTACCAATCATAAATAAAATACTTAGCAAAACAGTGGATGGAAAAGCAATGTTAATATTTGTTGACATAGATGCTTAACAAGCTCACTATAAAAGTGGTTTTTGGGGACTCAAATTTCAACAATATTTTACAAAATTTTAAAATATGTTAATTATTTTGTAATTCAAATTGAATCATTTACCATTGATGTATAATATTAAGAAAAAAAATCAAATTAAAAAAGAAAATCAAAATATTTAATAAAATCAAAATAATTATGCCAAACACGTTTCGAAATGTGGCGTTGGCATTGACCAACGTGTACCAACGCAGAAGCTTACCATTTGGAAATGAGTACAAATGATACTACCTGATGAGAGAGCCTCTAAAACAATGCCTAGATAGGGTAACTATATGAATGTCTTTGTCGAGAAGATAAGTTGAAATAAGTAATTGATGGCATGTTCATCCCTTAGAGTGAGTCACTTGTGATTTATTCGATTTGCAAATGTGTACCAATGGTACCATTGTGAGGCTGGAAGAAAAGAGGAATTTAGAAGTTAGGGATGCAGGTTGGTATGTTGGGGGAGGAAGAAGCATGCATCATTTTGTGGAGTTGGTGAAGAAAACTGAAAGGAGAGTTGATCCATGCCATTCTTTGTATTGGCTACATTCGAAGGAAGAATCAGAGGAAGAATATTGAATCGTTTGGTGGAGTCGGTGAAAATAAATTAGAGAAGAGTTGAGAATTTAGGATTTTTAGGTTTGCCTTTTATTTTTGGGTGGGTTCACACTTTTTCTTTATTGTGGACTATTTTTCTTTGTTTTTTGTTTTTTTTTAGCATGGCCATGCTTTTCCTTCTGTCGGATTTTCTTCTTTAGTTATTTTCTTTTTGGGGTCGAGGGGTAGGGTATTCTATGGAGGATTCTCTGATGTGGCCTACTCCACCGTAATTCAAATGAGTCATTCAATCATAGGTTTCAAATTGATGGTGAAAAGGGATTGCAGAGGTTCCATAATGAACACTAGCGATTGGATTGTTGGGCCAGATTTGACTATCAAGAATAATAGTGAAACTTTTTCTTTCATCCATTCCCCCTCCGATGAATCTCGTTTGATTCAGAGTTCCATCCAATACATTCTAGGTACTCTAATCCACTAAATGGGGCATGAAATAAATGTCGTATACTTATTGTTAATGGGGCGTGACATAAATGGCATAGCCTTACCTTTTCGCATCATCATCTGTACAACTCTCAGAATATGATCAAGTTGATGTGTGTATGTTTACATGGGCACATGAGTATTAATGGTGCAATAACCTTCCTTATTCCCAATAAAGCCCATTTCAAATTTTATTTTCCTCATTTTCCCCTTTGATGCGATGGTGCCCATTCCTAATTTGTTTTTCCAAAGAATATTTCTCCATCTTATAAAATTTCTTCAGCTTCTTAGTTTTTTCCTCTTCTCATATCCAACCTAATTATATGGTGGGACTCAGTGGATGGTTCACACATGTTCAAATTACAGAATCATCCTTCTATGTGTGGTTATTAGCATCCTTCTCGTCCCCTCCACAACCATCTCCAACCTCCCAACTTGTTGCCACACCCACCGCCAACCCATCAAGATTTTCTCGGTCAATAGCACTTTTAGTTTTACCTGCAAGCACATATCGTGCTTCAATCACCAATAACTTGGATAAACCACCATTTTGGATCCAACATTGGTTGGGGTGTTCTTTCTCCAAGAAGATCGGACATAGTAGTTGCACAATCCATTGTACTCCTCCACTTCATCGATGCACTATGTGTGGTAGATTTTGTTTTGTTATTTATTTATTTTTTCCATATTTAGTGGAGAAAACTTAGGAGAAGCTTGTAGCCAACTCTAGCCATGTGTTTGGCTATTGGATTTGTTCATACATAAAGGAGGAGTGTTATTGTTTCATTACTAGTAGTAGTATAATAATTCTTTTCCACTATTGATGATATTCAAATTCATTATTGGACACCTCAAACAAACACATAGTGATAGTGAGTGAGGGATATTTATTTCATGTATGGTATATACAGTTATATATTGTAGACAATCTTTCAACTATTCATGATGAACTGGCATTCATTTTTCTAAGTTGCTACTAATAAATCTATGGGATATGTGATATAGATATCATTGATAAATCCATTGTATATGTGATATATATCTTGATTTTTTTATGGTATGTATATAGATGTTGAAGTTTTATGGTATATCAAATATAGATCTTATTTTTTCTTGCAACATTGTGGCTATGATAGTGATATATTTTGAGTGGATTTCCTATTTTTTCACATCAAATGTGTCACAAAATAACAAAATGGGAATTATTTCTCCATTATTTGC
>ML777620.1:216051-234827 GCA_009831015.1 Picea engelmannii
AACATTGTGGCTATGATAGTGATATATTTTGAGTGGATTTCCTATTTTTTCACATCAAATGTGTCACAAAATAACAAAATGGGAATTATTTCTCCATTATTTGCAACAATAAAAAAGGATACATGTATTGAAAAGTTAAAGTTCTTGTGGAAACTGATCATGATTCCTATGACAATGCATTTTCTTCCAATTTCCATAATTTTACTTGTTGATATAATTCATTCTTGGATTGGATATACCATTGATGAATTAATGTCATTTTATTATGTTACAATAATTTTTTGGTTTGGAGCATCTTCAAATAGAGTTTCAATTATCATAGTTATGCAATGGACATTTTACAATATCTTCCATTATCTACCATTAATGAAATGTAATTTGTTTATGTTATAATAATATTTCCATTCAGAGTATCCTCAAATACAGTTGCATGGAATTTGTTTATGTTATAGTGATTTTTGGGTTACATTGTTACAAACAACAGATGATCTAGGTCAATATTGGTAGCCAACCACCTATTCCATATGGCTCCTCTCGATAGTTTTAGTTCAACATGTTCTTTTGTACTTATTTCTAATTGTGGGTTCTATAATCCAAGCTTGTCTGAATCCCTACACATTTTTCAGGTGGATATTAGTGGTTTCCCACCTAATCCAATTGGTTTATTTTGTAAGTTTTCATGTCAGAACATATTTTAGTACTTCCAGGGTCGTTTTAGGGCCCTAACATTGTGTTTTTTTGATTTCCACAATCAAACTATAGACAAAGTAAGATTTTGATGGTATAATGTGTAGTTCTCAAATATACACTTCAAACGGGCTATCCCTCACATAAAATAGAGGTCGCATGCAAAATTTACAACCCCGGGAAGTTGAGGTACCAACTTACCCATTGGGGCCGACATATCGTTCAACGTTTCATCTCCTAGGGCTAGGATTTTGGATGTATAGGGTTTTTGAATTCATGAGTAATGTTAAAAATGCATATGGAGCCTTGTTGTAATCATCTTGCTCAGATAGATGCCTCTACAAGCCACATCTCTTCTCAAAGATAGCTACCACCATTTGACCAAGCTTTTTTAGTTCCGCAGTTTTATAGTTTAAACTTATTTTATTTATTCAATACAAGTTATCATTCACTAGATATATGTTGTTGTTCTATGTATATATATGTTATTGTATTTAGTTTTTTATTCATTGTGTTCCTCTCATAAATCCATATCAGTAGTATCAGTGTGATATTCTCTTCATTTGTTTTTCTTCATGCATGTCCCCAACAAGATATTCGTACAAGAAGTTGGGACTCGAACCAATCAATCCTTTTCTAGATTGGTCTTACTTAGCCCAAAAACAACCCATGGGGGATGAAAAGAAAGATGATGGAACATGAGATATTTTTAAAATATTGCTCAAGGAAGCCCTTGCACAACAAAGGAATGAGATTATGAACAATTGTTCACAGATCCTTCGTCTGTTGCCCACAAAAGACATGTCATCATCAAGAATACATGCAACCCCCTTCAAGGTACTGTTAGGGTCCTAACCCACACATAGGTAGAACAATATATTCAGATGTAATAAAGGTCAATATTAATAAGGCCTTGCAATAAAGTAGAATAAGTCGAATGTAAGAAGACCTAATAGAAGCTTCCCCTTCTAGAAGGATCTTCCTCTAGATTCTTCTTTTGATAGACATATTTAGTATAAATAGGAGTCAAGGGTATCATAACCTTAGCTTGAATATTATTGTAATAGAGCTCTACTCGACTGGAGGTTTCCCCCTCGAAGAGGCCCGTGACCATTGCTCTCAGAATCAATGTGCTATTTCTGTTGTTATTCTTATATCATTTATGTGTTATTGTGGTGGTTGTTCTAGTTATATTGTTGTTATTCTTCCATTTCTAGCATTTTGTTTATGCTATGAATACTTTTTATATCCGGTATACTACAAGTGGTACCAAAGCAGTTTCCTCAGCAGAAATTATGGGTTAAATTTTTTTTCAGGGTAGAGATGTATTTTTACGTCTTTAATCCACAGAGATATATCGTTACACACATAAACCCGTGGTTGAAGGATTCATACATGCAGGAAATACAAGTGGTACTTGAGCACACATCTATTGGCCACCCTTGTAACCCCTATTGGTACCCCTTAGAGTGGTAGCGCATCATAAAATACTTGTGTATGGATCGACCTAGATTACCTGAAGCCCTCTTTAGATAAACCGATCGGTCACCTAACTTCTATAGTGCCACCGAGAACAACACTCGAGAAGATACTTTCTAGTACCTAGGTAGTCGAATAGTATAGCTAAGGTTACAGTCTAGCCTCCTTAGTTAGTTCCCTGAGATATTGTGATGAGTACTATTGTTGGACCCCAAACATATATCAGAGAGCTATAGCACAGGGAAAACCCTTGTCTGTAGAACCCTTGAATACCTAACCCTTGGGGACAGAAACATAAACAAGTTAAAATAGACAAGATCTATTGTCGTGCTACTGTGTTTGGGTTTCCAAATCACTACACATTTCTTCCTGGTTTAGCATTTTGGAATTTCATCATTGTAGTATTATTCAGACTAGAGTATAACTCCACAGGTGTAAAAAAAAAAAAAAAAGTCTGGAAATTTTTGCACCATTATTTGATACCTAGTCCATTAGATTCATCTCTTTTCCCTTATCACATTCATACATATCATTTTTTAGAAAAATATTTGACCCCACCTGCCCCATTTCGTGTCCCTCGTCCTCATGGGCCATACCCATAGCCAAGACTTGGAAGGTTGCTTCAATAACTTGCAATCTAATTTCACCGAGACCCAACAAGAAGTGAGACAACTCAGTGCCAATGTTGTCACCATCAATACAACCATGCAATTTTCAATGGAGGAAGTCAAGAAAGACCTGAATACCAGCTTGAATCTGTTGTTTTGATGCTCTACACTAATATGCATATCCCTATAGATAACCCTTTATCTAACCCACCTCCACATACTGAAGCTGAAAATTGCTCTCATTCTCATAACTTTCAACACTATCACTTTCAACATGACCTACGCCTCCTGTGGGTGGATGTGACCAAATTTGATGGCTCGGATCCCAATGGTCGGGTAACCCAAATGGAACATTATTTCTCTTTATACGACATTATAGATGACTTGGCCAAACTCCGGTATGGTGTTCTCCATCTAGATCAAGAACGTTGGCAATGGTGGCAATGGATAAAAAACTCCCATCAAGCATATATTGCTTAGACACACTTTGTGGAAGAGATTTATGAACTCTTTGACATTGACACCAACCATTTGGTTTGTTTGAAAAAGATGAAACAATTAGGAACAGTGCAAGACTTTATAGCTTCCTTTGAGCGCCTGGATTTTCAAACAGAGGGCATGTTTGATGCCTTTTTTCGAGAGTGTTTTATTAGTGGCCTCAAGGATGATATTCAGGCCCATGCCCTCATGACTCTACCTCCGAGTTGGGTGGAGGCTAATAAAATAAATAAAGAATCACAATAGTTTGTATCTTCTCAAAACCAGAAACCCTCCTTTATCCCTCGCCCTAATCCAGTAAATCCCACTACTCCCTCTGCTCCACTGAAGATCCAAAAATTGACCAGGGATGAAATGGTTGAATTCCAACTCAAAGGCCTTTGTTATAATTGTGGTGACAAATATTTATTGGGCCACAAGTGTAAGGAACAAAAGATTTTTATGGCCATTTCAGAGGATATTTTGGAAGAGGATGTTGAAACTCCCCTTGTGTCTGAGTCACCTAAAATCACCAACATAACCCCTCCCTCAGACCCTCCCGAAGTAGAACCAATAATTTCCCTCAATGATCTCACTAGCTTCTCTTCTCCTCAAACCCTCAAGCTAATAAGTTACATCAAGCATATGAAGGTCATCATTCTGGTTGATAGTGGAAGCACCCATAATTTTATTCATTGCTACATTGCCCAAGAAACTCATTGCTCCATCCATGCTATCAATAATTTCCAAATAATGATTGCCAATGGTGGCTCCATGAAATGTGGATGGTGTTGTGAAAATGTGTGTCTCCAAATTGGTGACTACCACCTGAAATACCATATGTTTGTTATTGACATGGGCGGTTGTGACATTGTGTTGGGTGTAGACTGGCTAAGGAGTTTGGGTCCCATTCTCATGGATTTTAATGAATTAAACATGCAATTCGACCAAGACGGCCACCAATATATGTTCCAAGACATCACCATCGGTTCACCTGAGATCATTAGTTCCCATCGCATGTAAAATCTGCCCAAAAAAGGTAATTCTGGTGTTATTTCCCAAATCCATGCCATACAAGCAACATAGACACCCTCGGTGCCGCAAGACCTCCAATCCATCCTTTATAAACATCAAGTGGTCTTTTCCACTCCCCTGGGACTCCCTCCTTCCCATGGTGTTCATGCTCATTCCATTCCCCTTGTACCATTAAGCCTTCCTCCCAATATACGTCCCTATCGTCACCCCTTTTCCCCAAAAAATGAAATTGAGAAAATGGTCCAGGAACTCCTTAATGAAGGCGCTATCCACCCTAGTACGAGCCCCTACTCTTCCCCGATGGTCATGGTCCCGAAGAAAGAATTTTCTTGGTGAATGTGTACTGATTTCCATGCCCTCAACAAACTTACCATTAAAGACAATTTTCCCATTCCTTTCATTAATGACCTCTTGGATGAATTGAGTGGCGCCCAGTTATTTACTAAACTTTATCTTTGTTTTGGCTACCACCAGATACGTATGAAAGAGGAATACATTCCCAAGACTACCTTTAGAACTCATGAGGGCCACTATGAGTTTTTGGTTATGCCCTTTGGCTTGTGTAAAGCCCCCTCCACCTTCCAAAGCCTCATGAATCATGTCTTCCATCCTTTTCTCCATCATTTTGTATTAGTTTTCTTTGATGATATCCTCATCTATAGAAAAACGTAGACATACCATCTTTCTCATGTGGATCGAGTTATCCATCTACTCCCTCAGCACCAACCTTTCCTCAAACAATCTAAACGTGCTTTTGCCACTGTAGAAGTTGAGTACTTGGGTCATTTGGTTGGAAAGGATGGCGTTAGGGTGGATCCTAAAAAGATTGAAGCTATGCAATACTAGCCTCACCCAAAGACTCTCAAAATCTTGCATGGATTTATGGGCTTAACAGGTTATTATCTCAAGTTTCTTAAGAATTATGGAAAAATTGTAGCCCCTCTCACTGCACTCCTAAAAAATAACTCTTTCACTTGGACTACAACAACTGCTCAAGCTTTTCAAACCTTGAATATGGCCATGTGCACCACTCCAGTCCTGGCCCTTCCTGATTTCACAAAGACATTTGTCTTGGAATGTGATGCTTCAGGGAAAGGAATTGGTGTTGTTCTTATGCAAGAGGGTCGGCCTTTGGCCTTTACCAACAAGCAACTATCTGAAAGAAATCTGGGCAAATCAATGTGTGAAAAGGAAATGTTGGATATTCTTCATGCAGTTGATCTATGGTGCCCTTATATATTAGGGAAACACTTCAAAATTAAGAAAGACCATCAAATCCTCAAGTATTTTATGGAACAACGCATTTTCTCCCCAGAGAAAAAAAAATGGGTGACTAAGCTCTTTGGATATGATTATGAGATCATTTACAATAAAGGAAAAGATAATGTGGTTGCAGATGCACTTTCCTAAAAATATGGAGATGAAGGATCCATTTTTTCTCTTTCCTTCATTGTACTAGGTTGACTCCAAGTTGTTCTCTAGGAATGGCTACGTGATCCCAAAAGTTCACATCTGATCCAACAATTGCAGTACAATGCTCCAACTTCCCCAGGGTAATCTTTGGTCCATGATGAGCTTTGATACAAAGGTCATTTGTATTTAAGTAAACAAGAAAAACTTAAATCCACGGTACTTTCTGAGCTTCATGCTACACCAACAACGAGGCACTCTGGGTTCACCAAAACCTATGACAAGGTCAAACACTCTTTTTTTGGGGATGGTATGAAACAATACATTCATAATTTTGTTGTTGAATGTGATGTGTGTCAATGAAACAAGGGAGAAATAGTCAAATCTCTAGACACACTCCAACCGCTTCCAATTCCACTTTCTATTTGCAGGGATATTTCTATGGATTTTATTACAGGCTTACCCAAATAGGGAAATAAATCAGTCATCATGGTGGTTGTTTATCGCCTTTCCAAGTATTCTCATTTCTGTGCTTTTCAACACCCATTTACAACGTCCACGGTGGCTCAAATTTTCATGGATCGGGTCTTCAAGATTCATGGCATGTCGCATTATATTGTTTCTGATTGTGACCCAAATTTCAACAAAAATTTTTGGCAAGATTTTTTCGAGCTACAAGGAACCCAATTGCATCTCAGCACAACTTATCATCCCCAGATTGGTGATCAAACATAATTTGTCAACAGGTGTTTGGAAACATATTTGAGGTGTTTTTCCTCAGAAAAGAAAAATCAGTGGGCTCAATGGTTACCCCTAGTTGAATGGTGCTACAACACTTCATACCTTAAAGCTACACGCATGACTCCTTTAGAAGCAATATATGGACAAAAGTCACCTTCACTTCTCTCATACTTACTTGGTGTCTCGAAGGTCTAGGCGGTTGACCAAATTCTTACACTTCGAGAGACTATTCTTTGTACCCTCAAAGAGAATTTTATCATGCCACAAAATCACATGAAGCAACGAGCGGATCAAGGTCTCTTTGAATGTCAATTTGAAGAAGGGGATCAGGTGTTTCTTCGACTGAAACCTTAGAAGAAAAATTCCCTCAAGGACAACCATTATTAGAAGCTAGCACCCAAATTTTATGGTCCTTATATCATTATGAACCATGTGGGATAGGTGGAATATCAGTTAGATTTTCCCAGTCATTCGATGCTACATCTTGTTTTTCATGTTTCATGCTTAAAGAAGCTGATTGGAACTAAGTGTAAAATGCAAACCAACCTTCCCGAGTTAGAAAAAGAAGGATCCATTTGGCTACAACCTAAAGAAGTTTTGGACCAGAGTGAGTTTCACCTGCATCATACAACCATTAAGGAAGTGTTAGTCAGGTGGAAAGATACAACTCCAACATATGCCACTTGGGAACCAACTACCATTATGCAACAATTTCCACATCTCAAGTCTTGAGGAAAAGGTTTTTCTTAAGGGGGAGGAAATGTTAGGGTCCTAACCTGCACATAAGTAGAACAATATATTCAGATGTAATAAAGATCAATATTAATAACACCTTGCAATAAAATGGAACAATTCGAATGTAAGAAGACCTAATAGAATCTTCTTCTATAAGGATCTTCCTCTAGATGCTTCTTTTGATAGACATATTTAGCATAAATAGGAGTCGAGGGTATGAGAACCATAGCTTGGATATTATTGTAATAGATCTTTGCTCAATTGGAGGTTTCCCCCTCGAAGAGGCCCCTAAACATTCCTCTCAGAATCAAACTGTTATTTCTGGTGTTATTCTTATATCATTTTTGTGTTATTGTGGTGATTGTTCTGGTTATATTGTTTCTATTCTTCCATTTCTAGAATTTTATTTATGTTATGCATAATTTTTATATCTAGTATATTACAGGTACAAATAATTTTTTTTATTCCATTATTTCAAGGATTGAGGGATGTGGATGCTATAGATAAATGGTTGAATCTGCTCGAAGGGTATTTTTCGGTCCACAATTTTCTCGATAGGGAAAATATTACTTTTTCACTTCTCAAGTTCGTCCCCCATGTTAAGGATGTTGGATCATGTTGTCATTGATGCTAATGATTTGATTAATTGATGTCATTGATTGATGTCAAGTGATTGATTGATGTCAAAGGATTGATTCATTGATGATTGATGTAATGTAATATGTATTATCCTTGATGAGAAAGCATAGATGAAGATGGATCAATGAGTTGGCATTGATATGATGAAGATGGATCAATGAGTTTTCATTGATATGATGAAGATGGATCAATGAGTTGTCATTGATACATGATGAAGATGAATCGATGTGGCTTCATTAGTATATGATGCATTGTTGGAAAAATATATAGATGACTCATTATTGTCTTATCATGATTGATAAAGTGCACAAATGGATTAACTCCAAAGTGGTCCCCTTATGGTGAAAACCCTCACAGGAATACTCTTTGTGGATTGAGTTATCCTAGAAGAATAGTTTGATGACCCATGCTTGTATGTGGAATAATGAGATGAAGATCAAGGAAATTATTGGAAAAACTATCCTAAATGGATAGTGTTGGTCATGCCATTTTCGGTGGTATTTGGAATGTCATATAACTCCTCATGGTTTGAGAGTTATGGCCTTACAAAGATGAAGGACCCCCACATGAAGGCTTGAAGCCCCCAAGATCAAAGAAGTCAAAGTGACCTAAAAGAAGAAATCATTATTTAAATGATAAAGTAAAGTGACAAAGTCAAGGTGGATTATTTAAATAATAAAGAGAAGTGACAAAATCAAGAAATGAGAAAGTAATGTGACAAAATCAAGAAGGAATATTTAAATGATAAAGTATTGGAGAACTTTCTATTTATGGAAAGTGTTTAACCCTAAAATAATGAAAAATAGGCTAAGTTACCTAGAAATGGGTTAAGTGACCTAGAGGATGAAATTATAAATAATATAGCAATGGTCTTTTGGATATCATATTTTTTGTGGATCAATGTATAGCTTCTTGTGAGAATATCTTTTGGAGTATTGATGGAGAGCTTCTTGAGAATTTTTGGTGTGGAACACTTGAGAATATTGAATATGTATAGGTGAATGAGGTAATAAAAGTATATCTAAGCTGAATTTCAAAGGGAAGGTGAAGAAAAGAGTGTTGGAATTCAAGGGAGGATAAATTCTTTTCATGTTGCTTTCTAAGGTATGTTATTTACAGGTCATCTCACCATTTTCGAAATAACTTTTTTCTGTAATGATTCAGACTGTGAGATTGATATTCCATTGAGGAAATATATCCAAGTATATGTGGTCACAAATTCATCATGTGGGTCATTGTATTTTTGGAGATACACTCCGTGGAAAATATGGTTTGTGGCTAGTCCTAAAATTAGTCTAAAACAGGTGTTTTGGGTAAAAATGTCATAACTTTTTCATAACATATCCAAATTCAATGAGCACAATTTAGTTGGTTATAATACAGTCTATAGTATGTTGTTTAACAGTTTTGGATTGATTCAACAAATATTCTGTGTGGGGCGTGCTCTACAAGGTCGCTCCCTAGAATAAGCCATAATTCAACAACATATGCCATTTTTGCTATAACTCCTTTTCTTGGATGTTCCAAGTAGTGAAACCTGGAGGAATTGCATAAAACACACTGAAGAACATTGTGTATCAGTTTTATATCTTATTCATTACAGTTACAAAGTTATTATTATTTCAAGTGAGGGTTGTTGACTAATCCAAAACTAGTCATGGTTGAGACAAAAAAATGATGAGTTGGCACATACATGAGATGTATAGTTGACGATGTTGGTACATATTGATGAGTAGTTGACACATGATTTTTATATACTTGGTACATGGTTGGATGCACTTATTTATGGTACAAGTTGATTAAAGGTTGTTTGGCACAGATTGGTGCATGGTTGATGCACTTGTTTATGGTACAGATTGATATATGTTGAGGATTGTTGCCTCATATCAGGTGGTGTTGAGGGTGTAAGTTGAGTATTGCATTATAGATATTATACTCTTGTAGACTTGTACTCTATTCAGTTGTTGCTGAAAAACCCCAAGGATTGTAGTCCGTAATAAAAAGAAAATTGTACATACATCTTGTGTTCTTTGTGTTCCTTGTGGTGATGACTTGTTGATGATATATTGTTGATATATGTTTCTGATATGTGTTGACATTTAATTGGTTATAAATGAAAAAAATGATTAATGAGTTAATGGTTATTCTTAACTAAGGCATTTTGGAAAAAACAACCCTACATTGTTCACCCCCCCCCTCTCAGTGTAGTCGGTGTGTCCAACAATTGGTATCAGAGTGGGCCTTCACTACAAGCCTTAGTAAGATTGAAGAAGATCCATAGACACACAAATGGATGATGAAATAACAATCCTTGATGAGAAAAACTATTCTACTTGGAGAATAGAGATGAGAGTGTATTTGAAGACAATGGGGGAAACTATTTGGAAGGTAGCCATTGGTGGATCAGTTCATTGAAGAACAAGTAAAAGTTTGATGCACAAAGGGAAGGGAAAAAAAAATGATGCATTGGCTCTCAAGACCATTATTAGTGGACTCTCAAGCCCTATCAAAGAAATCATTGAACAATGCACTTCCATCGAGGATCTATGGATAAATATAGGGAAGACATATCATAGAAAGAAGGAGAAGGAAGATATTGAAGACCACTCCATCAAAATTATCAAAGGTAAAGAATCTTTGAAAACCCTTGATTGTATTATTTATAAATGTGATATTGAAAACATTTCAAGTGAAGATAGAACAAAGGAAGATCCCAAAAGTATTTCAAATGAATATATAGAATCTCCAAAGACTCTTGATTGCAATGATTCAAAATGCGATGATGTTGAATTTTTCTCAAGTGAAGAAGATGATCTAGAAATAATTTGTGTAAAGTTTGATGGTAGTTATCCCATGGAAAGAATAGAAGAACATCTATTAGAACTTCAAAATTAAGTTGAAGAGGGTTTATATAGATACATAAGTGACCATTTTTATACACACTATAACTATGTTTCAAATAACACTAAGAAGTTTCTTAGGAGGAGTCAAAAAGGCACATCTTGAAGTTAAAGGGAATGATCAAAGAAAAAGAAGAGAGAAATAAGACTAAATTGGAAGAAAAGGAAGAAGAGATCACAAGACTAAAGAATGAAAAAGAATATATGAAGGTAGATGATGAGATTATAAAAAGTTTTGAAACTATTTTTTATAAGCCTAAATTGTACCAGACATGCATACCTGGCATCATACCTTCTTACTTGCTATCATTTCCAAGCCTTCACTAAACAACTCTTCCAAAAAACCACTTTTTTTAGGGTATACGCACACTACACCACTACTGCCCGCGTACACACTCATGTTGCACAACTATAGCCCACGTACACTCACTAAAAAGAGAGAAAAATAAAATTTGCAACCAACCAATCTTCAATCCTAATAATAAAGTGGAAAAATCCATGTATAACATTGAATAAGGGCCATCATACTCAATCCTCCCTCTTCAAAATATCCACTTAAGGTCTGGGAAATTTCTACCAAAGGATTCTCCTGTTATCATAGAAAAACAAATTGAAAAATATGAGATTCCTAGCACAGAAAAGATACCAATAGACAATCAAATACAGAGGAGTAAAACATTAAATATCCAAACACCTCATCTTCCAGAAAGGTTGGTTAAAGAGAAATTACGAATCTCTCTTCCTGAGTTTGATGTCTTAGATGAATTAAGAAATGTCTGTGTGAAAATTCCTTTATTGCAAGCTATTAAGGATATCCCAATCTATACAAAAGCAATTAATGAATTATGTTCAAAGAAAATTAACAAAATAAGGAAAGATTCACCAACAATTCATGTAATTGGAAATCTAGCAGGCCTAATGTCAAAAACCATTTCAATAGAAAAATTTATTGACCCAGGAACTTCAATGGTAACCACAACAATCAACAATTTTTCAATCTCTAAAACATTAATTGACTTAGGATCATCTATCAATGTGATGACATTAGAGACAATGAGACATTTGAATCTACAAAATCTTCGACCAACCACTACGGTCTTAGAATTAGCTGATAGATCTAAAGTAGTTCCTGAAGGTATACTTGAAGATATCACAGTTTCTCTGGATTCTTGGGAGTATCCAGTAGATTTCCTCGTTCTTCAGCAAAAATCTAATCTAGGAGGCCATCCATTGATCCTTGGAAGACCTTGGTTGGCCACAACAGATGATTTCATCCGTTGTAGAACATGGAATATGATTATCTCACATGGAACTGAAAGGAAACAAATCACACTTTATCCTCCTGCTCAAAAACCTTCTGTAATAGATCAATTACCTTCGCTTGATAAAACAAAGCAACAACAGGAAGAAGTAATTCAACCTATATTAAGAATTAATCAAGCCTTTGATTTTAGGGAGGAAAACAATGAAGATCTATTAGACTATTTCATTTCTGAACCAGATGTCTCAGAAGAATTAAGAGACACAAAATACATTGTTGTAGATGAGATCTTAGGACAAACTTTTCAAGAAAATTGCACAATTCATTCTTTAGAGTGAGCATTTAATGACATTTTTCTAGTTATCACTATGGAAAATACTCAAAGCAAGATAATTGAAATTAGTCGTGGGAAATACTTGAATATTGGCACAAATTTTGAACCATTCCAGGAGATCAATTAATTGCACTATTGAAGAAATATCATAAAACATTTGCCTGGGAATATATTGATATGTAGGGGATTCATCCTGAAACATGCACTCATCATATCTACACAGATGATAACATAATACCACTCAGACAACCACAATGAAGAATGAATCCAATATTGAAAGAGGTAGTCAAAGAAGAATTACAAAAATTATTGAAGGTAGGATTCATCTACCCTATCTCTGACAATCAATGGGTTTCTCCATTAGTTGTTGTACCTAAGAAAAATGGGAAATGGAGAATTTTTTTAGACTATAGAGAATTGAACAAAGAAACACTTAGAGATCATTTTCGGTTACCATTCATAGATCAAGTCTTAGATTCACTAGGTGGGAAAAAATATTTTTCTATCCTAGATGGATTTAGTGGCTATAACCAAATCAATATATCATTAAAGGATCAGGACAAAACTACTTTTACATGCCCATGGGGTACATATGCTTATAAGGTATTACCTTTTGGTTTATGTAATGCTCCAGCTACTTTTCAAAGAGTAGTCTTGGCCATTTTTGACGATTTAGTACATTAATGTGTAGAGGTATATATGGATGATTTCTCCATGCATGGTGATTCTTTTGACAAATCCTTGAAAACTTGGAAAAAGTCCTAATAAGATGCATAGAAACAAATTTGTCTCTGAGCAATGAAAAATGTTTTATGATGTTAACTGAAGGAGTAGTATTAGGTCATCATATTTCATCATCAGAAATAACAGTGGATTCTACAAAAATACAAATCATTGTAAAACTACCAGAACCAATCAGCCAAAAAGATGTGAGAAGTTTTCTTGGATATGCAGGATATTATCGAAGATTCATTGAAAATTTTAGTAAAATAGCTTTTCATTATTCATATTACTTGCAAAAGATATACATTTTCATTGAATACTAATTGTCAAAATGTCTTTCAGAAGCTCAAAGACAAGCTATCAACAACACCTATATTAAGAGGACCTAATTGGGATTTGTTATTTCACATCTCTACAGATGCATCAGATACTACAATAGGGGCATCATTGGGTCAAAAGGAAAATGTTATGACTTATGCTATTTACTTCATTAGTAAAAATCTAACCCCTGTAGAGTTGAATTACACAGTCACAGAGAAAGAATAAATTTTTTCACTACATCACTAGTTATGAAGTTTTTATCCATACAGATCACTCTGCCATAAAATATCTCATGAACAAACCTATTACTGATGGCAGGATAACAGGATGGTTGTTATTGATGCAGAAATTCAACATCACAGTCTTGAATAGACCTGGAAAGGAAAATCAAGTAGTTGATTTCCTATCTCGATTAAAAACCCCTTGTGAGATTGTTGTTGTCTCAGATAATTTTCCTGATGAGCACCTATTTGCAATTTCAGTTATAACTCCATGGTATGCTGATATAGCCAACTATTTATCATCAGGAATGTTACCTCCTTCTCTCGCATCCAAACAAAAGAAAAAGATAATTAAACAAAGTGCTAGATACACATGGATTGATGGAGATCTCTTTTATATAGGATATGACCTCATAATTAGAATATGTGTAAGACAAGATGAGATTTTAGAAATACTAAAAGCTTACCATGATGAACCTTCTGGTGGTCATTTTGCAGATAAGAGGACAACATACAAAATACTCAATCTAGGGTATTATTGGCCATCCATCTTCAAATATTCCAAGAAATATGTTTGAAGTTGTGATAGCTACCAAAGGATGGGAAAGCCACTTCCAACCAATGAGATGCCTCTCAAACCACAAGTTCACATTGAGCCATTTGAAAAATGGGCTCTTGATTTCATTGGTCCGATAAATCCACCATCAAAAGGGAAGAAGTACATCTTAGTATGTACCGATTATGTTAGTACATCTTAGTACATCTTAGTGTGGTCATTAGGGTTTATCAGCCTGTAAGTCTTACAAACATTGGATTGACAATCATTTGTACTCTAATTTACATCCTACCACTAGGATCTTATGATATGATTATCATAATGGATTGGTTGGAAAAGCACAAATCAGTGCTAGATTGTTATACAAAGACACTTAACTATAAAGACGATTATGGAACTACTAGAACAACCCAAGGTATACCAAAACCAATATCAGTCATACAAGTTTCAACAATGCAATTCAAGAAATGCATAAGAAAGGGTTGCCAAGTTTATGCCATCCAAGTAATGAATCAGTTAGAAAAAGAAGATAATCCAATGCTAGAAGATTTTGATGTCTTATGTGAATATAGAGACATGTTTGTTGATGAGATACCAGAATGACCTCCTAGAAGGGAAATAGACTTCTCCATAGACCTGCTACCTGGTTCATCCCCTATCTCTAAAACACCTTACCGAATGAGCTTACTAGAATTGACAGAATTAAAAATACAATTACAAGAATTGTTGGATAGAGAGTATATCAGACTGAGTGTCTCACCATTGGGGGCACCAGTCCTCTCTATGAAAAAGAAAGATGGTACTCTAAGACTTTGTATCGATTATAGAAAATTGAACAAAATGACTATTAAGAACAAGTACCCCTTACCTAGGATAAATGACATGTTTGATCAAGTAGGTGGGACCAAGATCTTTTTGAAATTGGATTTACGATCCGGTTACCATAAAGTTAGGATAAAGGATGAAGACATAATAAAAACATATTTTCGAACAAGATATGGGCACTACAAATTTGTAGTCATACCTTTCGGACTCACTAATGCACCAGCCATGTTTATATGCCTGATGAATAGTATTTTTAGTGAGTATTTAAACAAGTTCGTAGTAGTATTTATCGATGATATTCTGGTCTATTCTAAAATAGAGAAAGAAAATGAAGAACACTTAACAATAGTTTTGCAAATGTTGAGGAAACACAAACTGTACACAAAATTTGATAAGTGTGACTTTTATCAAAAGAAAATACAATATCTGGGACTTGTAATTTCAGCAGAAGGCACTTTCGTCGACCCTTAGAAAATAAAATCCATCATGGAATGGCTGGTACCAAAGGACATAGCGTATATTCGGTCATTCATGGGAATCAATGGATATTATTGCATATTTATATAGGGGTTTTTCAAGATAGCCTACCCTATTAAGTCTTGACAAAAGAAAGGGATCAAGTTTAACTGGTCATCGAAATGTCAAGATAGTTTTAAGAGGCTGAAGGAATTATTGACAACTGCACCCATATTGAAGGTAGCAGGCCTAGATAAAGACTTTACCATATGTGTTGATGTGAGTAAAGAAGGACTAGGTGGTGTCCTAACTCAGGAAGGAAACATGATTTTTTATGAGTACCAAAAATTAAAAGAACATGAGCAAAAGTATGTCACTCATGACTTGGAATTGGCAACAGTGATACATGCCTTAAAAATGTGGCGACACTACATAATGGGAAGGAAGTTTCTACTATTGATGGATAATAGTTGTGTGAAATATTTGTTTAGCCAACCAGATCTTAATGCAAGGCAAGCAAGAGGCTAGCCTTTTTGAGCGAATTCAACTTCAAGGTCAAACATATCAAGGGTAAGGAAAATAAGGTAGAATACACTTTGAGAAGAAGAGTCCATGGGTTATTTGAGATAAATATTAGCAGGGAAGAAAGTGATCTGGAACAAAGAATAAGGACGACAGATATTAATGATGAAAGTTACACTAAGATAATGGCAGAATTACAAAACAGTACTGCAAATGCAAATAAACTAGATCTAAATATCGACAAGAAGGGACTATTACAATTTAAAAACATACTTTACATACCAGATTCAATAGAATTAAAGTTAATAGTCTTGGACGAAGTGCATAAGAAACCGTATTCTGGCCATCTAGGATACCAGAAACGATAACAACAATTAGAAAACTATTTTACTAGCCTAAGATGAAGGGAGAAACAACAGAATACTTGGCTAGGTGCCAATATTGTCAACAGGTTAAGGCTGAACAACAACATCCAACCGACATATTACAGCCATTACCAATGCCAGAATGGAAATGTGAGACTATATCATTGGACTTTATAACAGGTTTTCCTAAAACTCAGAAACAAAATGATTCTATTATGGTTGTAATCGACAAACTCAGTAAGTCTTCACACTTTATTCCTATCAAATCTAATTTTAAAGCTATAATCATCGCTGAAATATTTATGAAAGAAATTTTTAGACTGCATGGTGTTCCTAAAATGGCGATCTCAGATAGAGACGTAAAATTTACGTCCACTTTTTGGAAAGAATTGTTTGTAGGGATAAATACTAATTTGAATTTCAGCATGAGTTACCATCCACAAACAGATGGACAGACTGAATGAACAAATCAGATCATAGAAGATATGCTTTGTATGTACGTAAGAACCAAACCGAGTAAGTGGGAAGACTACTTGCATTTGGTAGAGTTCGCATATAACAATGGGTACCAAACTTTGGCTAAATTAATCCCCTTCGAGTTACTATACGACAGAAAGTGTACGACTGCAATTAGTTGGTACAACCGGGCTCATAGAATTATGGTTGGACCAGAGATGCTCCAATAAATTGAAGGTATGGTAAGAAAAGTACAACGAAACTTGAAAGAGGCACAGGATAGACATAAAAGTTTTGCGGACGAAAAAAGAAGATACTTGGAATTTCAAGTGGGGGATCATGTTTAATTAAAATTTAAAGGCTGAAAGAATTCACTCAAACTCAAGAACTGTGCCAATATGGCACCCAGGTTTTGTGGGCCCTTCAGGATACTAGCTCGAATTAGACTCGTATCATACCAACTTGCACTTCCAGCTAATTTAAGAATTCATAATGTATTTCATATTTCCTTATTGAAAAAATATGTCCATGACCCTACTCATATGATTGATTGGAACTTAGTGCAGGTGGAACCAGAAGGCGAGTTCCAGGCGGAACCCCTGTGCATTCCGGACAGGAGAGAATTAGCACTTCGAAACAGAGTCGTCGCTTATGTAAAGGTGCAATGGAAGCACTTTAGCCCTGAGGAGGCCACCTGGGATTTGGAGGGATATTTGAGGACATTGTTTTATGAAATGGGGAAAGGATGTGACATCCCCAAAAACAACTTATTTTTGAAATTCAAAATTTATTATAAATTTATTCTATTTTTAGTAAATTTGAATCTAGAAAATTTTTGCCATTTATGGAAATTACAAATTTTGAATTTGATAAATTGTAATTAATTATTATGACTGTTGAGAAGAGACTTGATTTGACCCAAATAACTTTTTGACTATGAAACTTCTATGTAAACAAAATATTGTTTAATTAACTGCAAGAGGACAAATGGAACAACCATGTTAAATTTAGCTAACCATGACTCCATGAGTGGGGAACATGTTGGAAGTACCTCTGGGTTGATTGTTACACATGGAAAATCACTGATTTGTCCATTAGCATCCCCTGAAAATTGGGGAGTGAGAAAGCTGCGAAGATTCCCAAGGGAGGGAAGAAAGACCTAGGCAAAAGTATTTTTTGGATAAATAACATATGTGAGGAGGCAGGACGTTGACTAGTATGTGGGAAAAAGGAGGTTTTTCTACTAAATACTTGTTGTTATGATCATTGAATTCTAAGTGTGAGGAATAGAGAAGAGGAAGACATTTCTGAAGGGGAGGTTCCAAGTTTTCCCTCATGGGTTCATGGTCAGGCTGGGGGGTGAACCGGGCAAGTGATTTAGCTACCCTGTTCTACAGTTGGGAGGAATGTGGTTGTTCCCTTTGTCTTTCAACATATTATTTCAGATATGTTACTTTGTCCCTCCTCTATATGAATTTTATATAAATAGATATCTGATAGACTACAATTTGTAATTTCTGGTTAGGGCTATTGAAATGGATAAAAATATGGTTGAATGTTGTTGAACTCAATATTTGATCAAAAGGAAACCTCTAGATTAATTATGTATGAATGTCATATAAATGGAGATATGATAGACTACAATCTGTAATTTTTGTTAGTACTATTGTTATGGATAAAAATCTGGTCGAATGTTACTGAGACTCAATGTTTGATCAAAGGATGATTTCTCGATTAATTCTGGGTGAATGTGTTTTATTGGGTATACCAGGTGAAAGAGTATGTTAAATTTTATATATTTGAAATTTGTTTGATGAAATAATAACTGTAGAATAAGCCACCTCTTAATAATAGAATTACCTAGAAAACTAGCTACAAGCAAACGTACAGGGGAAACAGATCGCAGAGATATATCTATATATACATCTACGCTTTCGCGTGTAGGTAAATTTCTGCAGAACCATGGAATTAAGTGGGAATTCAGTTGTGCATCTATCAACCTAGAACCCGAATTAAAGGGAATGT
>ML777620.1:241863-269881 GCA_009831015.1 Picea engelmannii
AGAGGGCTCGTCGGGTTAATGCAGACGAAGAAATACATGGTGGAATGAATGTGGAGGGGACGCCGGCCTGTGGTGCTATTAATGGGGAGGTCCCGGCTGGCTCCCGCGTGTCTCTCCTGCCCTACGTGTCACCCCATCCGGGGGTATTTCTACTATTTTAAAAATGTTATCTATATTACAATTTTTCATGAAATATGATAAATTTTATAAACATGATAAATTTTATAAACATGAAATATTTCTTGAAACATGATAAATTTCACAATGATTTTGTTAATTTTAAATGTTAAGGTTAATATTTAAATTGAACTGTATACTAAACATTCAACCTCAATATTGTTGAAAAAACTCAATTATAATTATAACAGATTTAGTGATACTTTTGCACTTCTGCAATTTTAAATACAAACTTAGATTTAAATTATGAAAAATTCAAAATAAATTAAAATTTATTTAAATTTGTATGTGTTTTTTAAAATAAAACTTCATACTCATTAAAGTTTATTTATATTTTTATGTGTTTTTTAAAATAAAACTTCATTCAAAACACTTTACAACTTTCTATTTACCTAAAAAACTAGCACAACCACAAATTCATGGTTGGTGAACGCCAAAGGTTTAGGTTGGCATATAAAATGAAACCCTAATCACTCATACATGGCAATCAGCTAGCCACCATAGTAAATTTTAAATATGATTAAGTAAAAGTAAAAAAATAAACATGTAAACTGATGTCTTTATAATACTAAGGAAGTTAGTGGTTGAAATCACAACCATTGATTTATTGGGACTACTAAGAATATTCCATCAATATTTAATCTTGTCCATACAAAACTGATTAAGCACTTAAAACCTATTAAATGTGCCCATGATCAATAGGTGTACACCCTTTCGGCGTAAATATTTTATCGTTACTTAATTGTAATACTGCAACGGTTGGTCTGGTCTTGTACACCGCTTTCCTACTATTGTTTGGGTAATATTGCAATGGTTGGTCTGTTCTGGTCCTGTAGGTTGTAGACCATTTTCCTACTATTGTCTCGGTCGGTCTCAGTGTTCTGAGTCTAGAGAACACTTCTCCTATGCTTTTCTCTTCCCTTTTTGTTTTTCTCTGCTATTTAGTTCATGGAGGCCACATTATACAACCTTCTATGCCTTTTAAAAGAAAGTACAAAACCTTCTTGAAGTTCAATTCTAAATTGGAGAAACCACCATTTTGAATCAACATTTCTTGGGGTGTTCTTTCTCTAAGTAGGGGTGTTCTTTCTCTAAGTAGCTCGTATTTAATAGCTGCATAATCCACTATACTCTACCGGTTAGTCGATGCAATATGTGTGGTACATTTTGTTTTGTTATGTATTTAGTTTCTCCATATTTAGCAAAGACAATTTAGGAGCAACTTGTAGCCAACTCTAGCCATGGCTATGGCTATGGCTATTTAATTTGTTCATACATAAAAGAGAGTATAATAATCATTTTTCCATGATATTCAGATTCATCATTGGACACATCAAATGAACAAATAGTGATAGCGAGTGGAGATTTATTTCATGTATGGTTTTCCACTATTCGAGGTGAGCTTGCACTCATTTTTCTATGTCTATGTTAATAAATCCATGGGATATGTGATATAGATATAGCTGATAAATCTAGGGTATATGTGATATAAATCTTGATTTTTTATGGTATGTGATATACATCTTGAATTTTTTTGGTATATTAGATATAGATCTTATTTTTTCTTGCAACAATGTGGTTATGATGATATATTTTGAGTGGATTTCTTATTGTTTCACATCAAATGTGTCACAAAATAACAAAATGGGAATTCTTTCTCCGTGCTTTGCAGTAATAAAAAGGATCCATGTATTAAAAAGTTAAAGTTTTTGCGACAACTAATCATGATTTCTATGACACTGCATTTTCTTCCAATTGCCATAATTTTACTTGTTGATATAACTCATTCTTGGATTGGATCTACCATTCATGAAATAATGTCATTTGTTTAGGTTACAATAATTTTTGGGTTTGGAGCATCTTTAACAAAAGTTGCGATTATCATAGTTTTGTAAAGGCTACTTTACAGTATCTACCATTGATGAAATGCAATTTGTTTATGTTATAATAATATTTCTGCTCAGAGTATCTTGAAATACAATTGCATGCAATTTGTTTATGTTATAGTGATTTTTGGGTTACATTGTTACAAATAAAAGAGGTGTAATTGGTTGGATAAAGGGTTAATGCAATAGTTATATCTAAATGCAATAACAAATTATAAAACAATATTATTATTAAAAATATATTTTATTTTGAAATTATTAATTTAAAATTTGTAAAAAACAATGAGTTAAAATATACACATATGAGTGCATTGTATTCTTTTGAAGTGACTTGACTGTGCATTCCATAATATAGAAAGCAATGTGTTTTGAGGATTCGTACGCACGAGTTCACATTAATTATCATAACACACCAATACTAACTATTGAAAAAACACAAAGTTCTGTAAACAACATAACATACGCTAATATTTATCATTTCAAAATTATACGGTGCTCATATTTAAAATATACACCGGGGAACTAAAAATAATTTACATGTTTAAGTTTTTTATATGTATCTCAGCTATAAATATTATTTATGTATCGATTCCTTTACTATAATATAAACATTGGTGCTTAGTAAAAATAATAGTGCCAACACCTCACCTTGAATATTCAAAATTTCACCACCCTTTGGTGCACATTGTAAACTAGACATTGATATATACTAATTACACAAGCACCAGAGTGCACATTATTAAATGCATCGAGACTCAATATAACTCGATCGCATCACTGATAAATAATAATTAAAATCTCTGGGGTGTACTAAATCTAAAACGCACCAGTGCTTCATATGAAAACAAGGTGGTTAATTGTCCCTTGAAATCATAAGAGCATCAGTGCTCTGCATATGAGAGAAAAGGTAGAATCGGTGCGTAATAGTCGGGGTTTTTTATTATGTTAACACGCTGGGGAAATTGTTTTATATTAACGCACTCGTGAATGTACATCAATACCACACTAGTGCGTTTTGACAAGAAATTTTTTGAAGAAAAAGCCTCTACTATAGCCTGTGTCTGCCCAAATTTTTTAGTTATATAAAACATTCACTAAAACCTCCACATTCAATATAGGAGGTTGTAGTGGAGGTGTTTTTCAAAATTTTGTCAAATTTGGTAGTACTAAAAACCTCATATAGAAGGTGTTTTCCTTGTAGTGTCTCAAGATGAGGGAGTATCTGTATGGTCACTGTTTTTTCTGGCTTTTCTTCTATCGTATTAGGTCACCATTCGAAGCCATTATTTGTCCTCATCAAAATCATTCTTCTATTATGTTATCCTTGAATTGAGAGTATGGGAGTGATTGATTGGAGTAAAAAAGAAAGAGGCGAGACAAGAATGCTAAGCGAAAAGATTCAGATGAAAAGGATAGAGCACGCCATCAACATGCAGGTTAGATTTTCCAAGAATATAAATGGATTGTTGAAGAAATATTATGAACTTTCAGTGCTCTGTGATGCAGAAGTTGGACTCATGTTTTTATCTCCATGAATTGTCCAATCAGAGGAGACTTGTTCATTTTTAATAATATTATTAAACTTCTATCACATTTTCATTTTCAAACTTAATAAGGGTAAGTAATAGATCCATTTTATGACCTTGAGGAATATCTCTTGTGATATCCTCAAATTATTCAAGAAATAAATATTTTAAAAGTTGTTATTCAATTTTTTTTTTCAATTTATGGAAATTCGAATTTAGATTTGTGGAAGCATGTAATTATTATTTTTATTATTGTTGAACAAATATTTGTATTGCCAAATGTTCTCTTTGATGGACGCCTGTATGATAAAAACTTTTTAATGCAATAACGAAATATAAAACAATATTATTATTAAAAAATATTTGATTTTGAAATTATTATTTTAAAATTTGTAAAAAAAATTGAATTAAAATATACACATATGAGTGCATTGTATTCTTTTGAACTCACTTGACGGTGCATTCCATAATATAGAAAGCGGTGTGTTTTGAGGAGTCATATGCACGAGTACATATTAATTATCATAGCACACCAATACGAACTATTGAGAAAACACAAGGTTATACACCAATACGAACTATTGATAAAACACAAAGCTATGTAAAAAACATAATAAACAATAATATTTATCATTTCAAAATTGTACAGTCCTCATATTTAAAATATACATCGGGGAACTAAAAATAATTAACATGTCGATACGTTAAGTTTTTTATATGTATCTGTTCTATAGATATTATTTATGTATCAATGTATTTACTATAATATAAACATTAGTGCTTAGTAAAAATAATAGTTCAAACACCTCACCTTGAATATTCAAAATTTCACTACCCTTCGGTGCACATTGTAAACTAGAAATTGATACATACTAATTACACAAGCACCAGAGTGCACATTATTAAATGCACCGGGACTTAGGATAACTCAATCGCATCGGAGATAACTATAAATCAAAATTTATGGGCTGTACTAAATATAAAACGCACTAGTACTTCATATGCCAACAAGGTGGCTAACCGCCCCTTGAAATTATAAGAGCATCAATGCTCTGCATACGAGAAAAAAGGTGGAACTGGTGTGTAATAGTCATAGTTTTTTATTATATTAACGCACTCATGAGTGTACATCAATACCACACCAGTGCGTTTTGACAAGAAAAATTTCGAAGAAAAAGCTTCTACTACAACCTTTGTGTGCCCAATTTTTTTAGTTATATAAAAAATTCTCTAAAATCTCCACATTCAATGCATCGAGACTCAAGATAACTCGATCGCATCAGTGATAAATAATAATTAAAATCTCTGGGGTGTACTAAATCTAAAACGCACCAGTGCTTCATATCCAAACAAGGCGGTTAACCGTCCCTTGAAATTATAAGAGCATCAGTGCTCTGCATATGAGAAAAAAGGTAGAATCAGTGCGTAATAGTCGGGATTTTTTATTATATTAACACACTGGGGAATTTGTTTTATATTAACGCACTCGTGAATGTACATCAATACCACACTAGTGCATTTTGACAAGAAAAAATCTAAAGAAAAAGCCTCTACTACAGCCTGTGTTCGCCCAAATTTTTTAGTTATATAAAACATTCACTAAAACCTCCACATTCAATACAAGACATTGTAGTGGAGGTGTTTTTTAAAATTTTCTCAAATTTTGTAGCACTAAAAACCTCTGATAGAAGGTGTTTTCCTTGTAGTGTCTCAAGATGAGGGAGTATCTCTATGGTCACTGTTTTTTCCGGATTTTCTTTTATCGTATCAGGTCATCATTAGAAGCCATTATTGGTACTCATCAAAATCATTATTTTATAATGTTATCCCCGACTTGAGAGTATGGGAGTGATTGATTGGAGGGAAAAAGAAAGAGGCGAGACTTGAATGGTGAGCAAAAAGATTCAGATGAAAACGATAAAGAACACCACCAACATGCAGGTTGCATTTTCTAAGTGCATAAATGGATTGTTGAAGAAATATTATGAACTTTCAGTGCTCTTCGATGCAGAAGTTGGACTCGTGATTTTCTCTCCATGAATTGTCCAATCAGAGGAGACTTGTGTATTTTTAATAATATTATTATTATATATTATTAAAATTCTATCACATTTTCATTTGCACACTTAAGAAGGGTAAGTAATGGATTTGTTTTATTACCTTGAGGCATATCTCTTGTGATATCCTCGATTTATTCAAGAGATAACTCTTTTGAAAGTTGTTAATCAATTTTTTTTCCATTTATGGAAATTCGAATTTAGATTTCGGAAAGCATGTAATTATTATTTTTATTATTGTTGGACAAATATTTGACTTGCCAGTTGTCCTCTTTGATGGACACATGTATGAGAAACACTTTTTAATAAAATTTAATGATGAAAGACAAATGGAACAACCAAGTTAAATATAGCTAACTATGACTCCATGAGTGGGGAACAGGTTTGAGTTAACTCAGAGATGATTTTTACAAGTGTTAGAAGTTGAGTTTTGTCACTAGTAGCCCCTGGAAATTAAGGATTTGTAAACCTGCAAATTTCCCAAGGAGGGAAAGGAAAGGAAAGACCTAGGCATCAAATAAATACAACATATGTGGGAGGGAGGATGTTTCTAAATATGTTGGGAAGGATAAGTTGTTTGTTTTTATGAGCACATTTGGTGTTAGAAAAAAATTTATCTGAAACTCTTTAGAGAAACAATGGCTAAGGAGTGATTCTCAGTTCTAGCTAATGGAGTCATGGTCAGGCTAGAGGGTGATCAGGACAAGAAAAGCATGGTTGTTTTGTATCTACCATTGGGTGTAACTATTCCATTTGTTTTCCTAGCATCGATTGTTCATATATGTATCTTAACAATGTGTTTTCATTTCTTGAAGTGTTAAAGGGTTGATGGTATGCTTATTTATATAAATATAAATGAAAATATGTATAAGTGTGCCTCATGGAATTGATAGATGTGTGGATTATCCACTATTTAGAATATCTATTAATATCGTTTTCTAAGGTGTTATATGTGGAATGGATATATATATATATATATATATATAATTTTGTATGGGCGTGCCTCCTAGCCATGGGAGATTATTTGATTTACCTACTGCTGAAATTTTCGCATACAAACAAATGATTTCAAAAAAGAAATAAGCGAAAACAACACAAACATATTTTAACAAAGTAAAACAAGTGAATTATGTAGTCTCACTTCATCTTATATAATTCGAAATAGTGAGGTAAAGAGAGACTCATACATTCTTAAAAGGGTACGAAACAAGTAATTTTAAGAGTCCCTGTTATACATATATAATTTTGTACATTAACGAAAGTGGTGATCTTATACAACAAAATTTAGAGGACGTTATTATCAATTCATCCATGCATATTCGTAGGTCACTATGTTATACAAAGCCTTTATAAATTTTCGCAAGTAAAATATGACGAGTTTACGAAATCACAAATTCACTTATGACGAGTTTAAGTTGGGGTAGTAAAAACATAAGATATGCAGTTCGAAGCATATGAGCACTACAACTATGGTTAATGGAAGGGTGTAGGTATTCTGAACCTTTAAAGAACTGAGGGAGAAGACAAAACATGTTGTAAAGTTATTTTAAAGAAAGAAAAGAAACATGGGAAACACTATACTAGAACCTCATTCCAATAGAGTATCAAAGCTCCGTGAAATTACCTATGTAATTCAAGTAATCACCAATGCGCATGGTCTCCAGTGCTCTCAACTACCTATGTGGTTCTAAAGATAATTTTAGTTACTGGGTTCGCGATGGCGAAGAGAAAGACTTAGTAGAGAAGCATGAGGGAGATACTTCTTTTGGACAATTATGGGCCTCGATCCCATCATTTGTAATGGAGGAAATGATAGAGGGTATGTTCACTTGATATCATGTGAAGATTGTGAAGTGGAGGACTGAAAGTGGCATAGTGTCTAAGGCATCAGATCTCATAGGTATTGGGGAAGTAAGTAGATGGTGACATACCCTACCAAGAATTTAATGCGTTAACGTCGACTGCCCTGGCTCTTGGTTACAGGTCCTAGTGTCCTCCACCCCATGCCTATCAGAGTTACCATAACATTACATCGTTGGTTTGGACTATAGTCTATATAGTGGGTTATCATATGTGTGGAAAGAAAACCTAGTTGGTATCTAGGACTTGGAATCTCATGTAAACCCTTGTGTAGGTAGATTTATTAATGTAAATCGTTATGGGTAGAACCCTTATTACAACTTTATTAATTTAAAAAGTTATGACGATATTTTGTTATTGTTGATGGTAGGGGTTATCATAGTTTAGTATTTGATGGATATGGAAGAATCCTTCAATTTCTACATGATAGTAGGGTAATGATATGTGAAGGTATCCTTACGAGTAGTAGATTATACCTCCCTTCTAGATAACATGTTTTAACTTGAATATTATAGGTCATGTATTTTGAGTTGTATTATAGTTTTTATTTCAGAATAAAACTGTTATGGATAAATTCGTCACGGTGCCACAAGAATAACGTAAGAAGCTTTTTGAAGGGATGTCAACAAGATGCAAGTACTAAATGCCTTCCTTTGCTCAGTAGTCTAAATAAGGCTTTAAAATTCATAAAAATGAAGGAATGGTGTCTAGTATTGTATGTTTGAAACCAATAAAGCAGTGAATGGGTAAAAACCTTGGATAGACTTATAATGCAGTGGACAAGAAGTCTCATAGTTATTTCCCCCTCTATAAAAAGAAAACAATTTTTTTTGTAGCTAAATTTTGGGGTACATTAAATATGGTATTAGAGTTGTTGGTTACAACACTTAGGCCTAAGGGAAACTCCATAAAGTTATTTTTGTTGAAGGAAAAATATAAAAAGTAATATTTATTGTTACAAACATAAATAGATATTTGTTCTTTTGAAAATGTCGACACAGAATGGAGAAGGAAACATACCTGATAGAAAACACATTCAAGATCTCCCTAGAGATCTAGAACATCACAGTGAGGGAGGTTCAGCCACCCAAGTAAATTGGAAACAATGATTAATATTATTATGGAATTGTAGGTGTTTAAATATGATAATGAAAGGTTAAAGAAATCTCAAGAATATCAACTAGAAATTAATGAAATCTTGTTACACAATATATCAACAAAGAAAATTCAAAGAAATAATGAGATGGAGGAGGAGGTCAGTAAAAAGTCCTCAAATAATTCTAGTCAGGAAACATAAGGAGAAGACAATTCTTTTGAGGATACACACATGATAGAAACCAAGGCATCTATAGGAAATAAGAGAAAGAAATTTGATCACCTGGAAGGTGAATTCAAAAGATAATACCCTACACCTTTAATGGGGAATCAAATACTGGTGAGGAAGTTGAATCATGGATGCTAGACATAACGAAATACTTTCAGGTTTATAATTTATCGAGTAATATGAAGGTTAGAATGCCCATTTATAACTTAAAAGGAAAATATAGTATCTCATAGAAAGATCTGAAGCTAGCAAAAGGATTGAAAGAAAAACAGATGGAATGGTCGGAATTCAAAAAGAATTTCAAGAAACAATACCTATCACAAAGTTATTACGAAAGAAAGACTAAGGAATTTTACAAGTTGTGATTAGGAAAAATGGCTATGGATGATCTGATCAATAAATTTCTAGACCTGTTGAGGTTTGTACCCTATATCAAAGAAGATAAGGTAAAATTAGAAGGTTCTTAAGTTGTTTACCACAGCCTTATAAAGACATAATTGAGTTTGATAATACTAATTATTTAAATGAGGTACTTAGGAAGGCTCAGATGTGTTACAGATATTATAAACAGAGATCGAAAACTCCTAAAGATTGGGAAGATAATAATTAGGATAAATTAAACCAGCACAAGAAAGGATTCCAACAAACCCCTTTCCGTAACATACTAAAGGGGGGAATAAACAAAGGAAGGAATATCCCTCTAACACACAACATACTCAAGGGGGGAATAAACAAGTCAATTTGGGATTCAAGAAGGTACCGAATAGTCCAGAGAACCATTGAAATGTTGGGAGTGTGGAGGACCCCACCTAGGGAGAAAGTTTCCACGCTTAAACCCATCAGCAATGACTTTAGTCCACAACCTTCAAGAGGATTCAATTGTTTGAGATATTGGAAGAAGAATGAATATGATCAATGCAGTTGTGGATGGAAGGTAGGCATATCATCAATCCACTATTATGGAAGTTGAAGGTAAAATTCATAATAACAGTGTTGCTTAACATGTTGACCCAGGAGCTAGGTTGAGTTACATTACTCCAAATTTAGTAGAATCAAACAAGTTAAAGAAGGTAAAGCATGAAAATTCTTGGTTAGTACAAGTAGAAAGAGGGACAAGAAGAAAGGTAACATAATTTCATCTGATTGTGAACTTAGTATAAATGGTCAGAATACAAAGTTAAATCTAGATGTGTTACCTTTAGGGTCTTATGATATAATTATCGGAATGGAATAGTTAGAAAGATATAAAGTGACATTAAATTTTTATGAAAAGTCATTTGTGTACAAGGATGAAAATAATACAGCAAGAACAATTCAAGGAATCAAATAACCATTTTTTGTTAGGTAAATATCAACAATGTAATTCAAGAAATGCATTAATAAGGGTTGCAAAGTATATGCTATTCGATTAACTAATCTCTTAGAATAAGAAAGAAAACCAATTTTGGAGAACTTTGTAGTTCTTATAGAATGAGTGTTCCCAAAGTAACAAAACTGAAAATTCACTTATACGAGCCGTTAGATAAAGAGTATATCAAATCAAGTGTTTCACCTTAGGGAGCACCAATTTTTTTTGTTAAAAAGAAATATGGAATGATAATATTATGTATCGATTATTGTCAGTTGAAAAAAATGACGATTAAAAATAGATATCCTTTACCTAGAATCAACGATCTCTTTAACTAGGTTGGAGAAGAAAAAATATTCTCTAAACTAGACTTGAGATCTGGTTATCACCAAGTCAGGATAAAGGATGAGGACGTAAACAAAAAAACATTCAGAACATGTTACAAACATTATGAATTTCTAGTGATTCTGTTTGGACTAACTAATGCACCAACAACTTTTATGTGTTTGATAAATAGTATATTTAGCTAGTATTTGGATAAATTTGTGTTGAATTTTATTGATGATATTTTAATCTATTTAAAAACAAAAGAATAACATGAAAAACATTTGAAATTAGTATTACATACTCTAAGAGAACATAAGTTGTATGCTAATTTTGATAAATGTGATTTCTACCAAAGGAAGATACAATATTTAGGGCGTGTAATATCAAAAGATTGTATCGCATTAGACCCAAAAAATATTAGATTCATTATGAAATGGCCTATTCCTAAAGATGCATCAGACATAATATCATTCATGGGGATTATCGGTTATTATAGGAGGTTTATCGAAGAATTTTCCATAATTGCCTATCCGATCACATCACTACAAAAAAATGGAATAAAATTTAATTGGACTAAAAAATTCGAAGACAAATTTTATAAAATAAAATAAGAGTTAAATATAACACCAATTCTTAAGTCCCGAGGGGGGCATCTCAATTGGAAAGTGTGGTGAATATGAAGTGATATGAAGTTCCATGTGGTTCTAGGTTCAAATCCCCCCGACTTACCTTGTGTGGCATGTAAGGGGCATTGTGGGCACACCTAGAGGTTATAGTGGTAGAATTTGGATAACACGATCATGTGTAATGTGAGTACATGCCCAACTATTTGTTGATTCTACCAGACATAAAAAAAAAATTAAATAAATAAAAAATAAATAAATAAACCAATCCTTAGGGTAGCAAATCCAAATAAAGGATTTGCATTTTGTGTAGATGAAGGTAAAGAGGTATTAAGAGGAGTGTTAACACAATATGGACATGTCATCTATTATGAATCATGCAAATTGAAAGAACATGAACGAAACTACGTAACTCACGATCTAGAATTAACAGTTGTGATTCATGCATTGAAAATGTGGAAAAATTATTTAATGGGAACAAAATTCTTGTTACTAACATATAATAGTGGTGTAAAACACTTGTTTAGTCAACAAGATATTAATGTAAGACAAACAAGACTGTTGGCCTTTTTAATTGAGTTCAATTTCAAATTACGACACATCAAGGGAAAAACAAATAAGGTTGCAGATCAACTAAGTCGAAGGACTAATGGGCATCATGAAGTAATTATCAGAAAAGTAAAAAATGATATTGAGAATAAGATAAAATATGAAATAATAAATGATGAAAATTACATCAAAACAAGAGAACAGTTGCAAGGAAATGAAGAAAATCTACACAAAACAGATCTCAATATAGATAAAAATGGATTGTTAAGGTTCAAAGATAGGTTATATGTACCTAACGCTACTGAATTGAAGATGATAATTCTGGATGAGTTGCACAAAAATCCATATTTTGGTCATCCAGGATACCAAAAAATAATAATATCCTTAGGGAAATATTTTTATTGGCCTAACATGAAAAATGAAATAGGTGAATACTTGTCTAAATGTATAGATTGTCAACAGGTAAAGGATAAGTATCAACATCTGGCAGGTTTGTTATGATCTATGCCTATACCCAAATGGAACTGGGAAATTATTTCAATGGACTTGATCACAGGTTTGCCTAAGACTCAAAGACAAAATGATTCAATTATGGTAGTAATTGATAATCTAAGCTAAGTATGCACATTTTATACTTATGAAATCTACTTACAAGGAGATTAATATAGCCGAAAATTTTATGAAATAAATATTTATGTTACATGGAGTCCCTAAGATGGCAATTTCAGATAGAGATGACAAATTTACATCCAATTTTGGAAAGAATTGTTTGTAGGTTTGGGTACTAATTTGAAGTTCAACACAAGTTATCATCCACAAACAGATGGTCAAATAGAAAGAACAAATAAAATTATCGAGGACATGTTACAAATGTATGTAAGGACTATTAATGGGTAAATTGGTAGATGCAGACATGAAATAATCCCCCTAGATCCCCCTGGATATAGAACAAAACAAGACGGAACAATACACTTTCCCTAGATTACGATCATTGAATTTAATTACCAAAGGAGGAATAGATAACACACCTTATGAATCGCTTCCTTATGTCTTTGTTGATCCTGTTTTTCTCCAATGCTCCTGCGAGATTAGATCTATAATAACACAAACCAACCAATGTGAAAGTAGCAATAGAGAAATTAAATGATGAGCTAAACATGTGATCAAGGAGTCATGTAATAAAATATCAATCATTTTATGGGAAAGAGACATGCCACCATATTATATTAATGAAAGGTAGAAAATACAACTGAATTGCCTTGATGTCACAAGTTCCCTTTCAATGGCCCTTCGTTCTGACCCACACATACATTTGCTCCGATATTTTCATCAATATTCCTCTCAAAATCTTGGTTGATGAATGGAGACCTCAAGCATCATTTGAAATAGGATTCTTCACACAGACTTCAATCTATTCTTTCTTCAGTCTCTATGCTTCTTTATGCTTGTACCTCTAACCTTTTCCATGAGAAGCCTATCGTTACATAGGAGAAGCTAAAGTGGTTAAAGATATGAGGATGATCCCATCAAATCAGAGAAGTTAGTAGGATCGTAACCACACGGATGCCATTTCATATTTCCAAAAGATTCCACTTCTAGAAGCTACTAAAACTTCTTTCCTCTTTTAGTTTTAAAGCGCCGCCATGACCTACCTATATATTAGCCTACGAAAATCCCATGGACTAGCTATAGTACAACATGAAAAAATTATGGATTTTCGCAGTTCGTGGTGGCCTTTCAAAAATGCATCTTGCAAGGGTGAAAAGAGATTTATTTTCTTAGGAAAAATATTATATTGGGAACCTGAACACACGTTTATGTAATCATTATCAGGGTGACCAAAATAATGTTTAACAAGGAAAAAACCAACTAAGTGGGAACAATATATACACTTAGTTTAATTCGTAAACAATAATGGGTATCAAGCATCAACTAAGATGAGTCCCTTCAAAGTTTTATATAGGAGGAAATGAACCACCACGATCAGTTGGGATAATCCGGTTGATAGGATTATGGTTGGACTAGAAATGCTCTAAGAAATGGAGAGAATGCTAAGAATGGTACACCATAACTTGAAAGAGCCACAAGATCGAGAGAAAATATATGAAGATCCAAAAATGAGACATCAGGAATTCAAAATTGGGGAGGATGTATATCTAAAATTCAAAGCGAGGAGAAGCTCCCTAAAGCTAAGAAATTGTTCCAAGTTGGCACAAATATTTTGTGGTCCTTTCGAGATCTTAACTCAAATCGGACTAGTGGTGTATCAACTGACACTTCCTACAAATTTAAAAGTTCATAATGGTTTTCATGTTTCATTATTAAAAATATATATTCATGATACTAATCACATCATTGATTTGAACATGGTGTAGGTGGAACCATAAGTCGAGTTCCAAGAGGAACCTCTATGCATTCTGGATAGGAAAGAAACAATACTTCGGAACAGAGCCATCTCCCATGTAAAAGTGCAATGGAAGACCTTATTCATGAGGAAGCTACTTGGCAATTGGAAGGAGATATGTGGAAATATAATCCAATTTTGTTCCAAGAGATGATTGAACACTGAGGACATTTTTATACTTAAGGGGGAGAGGATGTGATATCCTCAAATTATTCAAGAAATAAATCTTGTCAAAGTTGTTATTCAAAAATAAATTTCCATTTATGGAAATTTGAATTTATATTTTTGGAAGCATGTAATTATTATTTTTATGATGGACAAATATTTGACTTTCCAATTGTCCTCTTTGATGGACACGTGTATGAGACAAAATCTTTAATAAAATTTAATGTTGGAATAAAAATGGAACAACCACGTTAAAAATAGTTGACTATGACTCCATGAGTGGGGAACAAGTCTGAATTAACCTAGAGTTGATTTTTACAAGTGTCATAAGTTTAGTTCTGTCACTAGCAGACCATAGAAATCAAGGATTTGTAAAGCTGTGAATTTCCCAAGGAGGGAAAGGAAAGGAAAGATCTAGGCCTGAGATAAATACAACATATGTGGGAGGCATGACGATTCTTAATATTTTGGGAAGGATAATATATATTTTTTTACGAGAACATCTGGTGTTAGGAAAACAATTATATGAAATTGTTCAAAGAAACAATGGCTAAGGAATGATGCCCATTTCTCTCTTATGGAGTCATGGTCAGGCTAGGGGTGATAAGGAAAAGTAAAACGCAGTTGTTTTGTATCTATAATTGGGTGGAACGTGGTTGTTCCATTTGCTTTCCCAGCATCGATTGTTCATATATGTATATTAACTGTGTGTTTTCATTTCATGAAGTGTTAAATGGTTTATGGTATGTTTATATATATATATATATATATATATATATATATATGATAATCTGTATAAGTGTGCCTCATGGCCATGATAGATGTGTGGATTATCCACTATTTAGAATATTTTTTAATTTTTTTTTTCTGAGGTATTATATGTGAAATGGATATATATATATATATATATATATATATATATATATATATGAAGAATTTTATATGGGCATGCCTCATGGCCATGGTAGATTATTTGATCTACCTTATGCTAAAATTTATGCATACAAACAATTGATTTCGGAAAAGAAATAAGTGAAACCAACACAAACACATTTTCTCGAAGTAAAACAAGTGAAATATGTAGTCTCCTTTCATCTTATATAATTCAAACTAGTGAGGTAAAGAGAGACTCATACAGTCTTGAAAGGGTACGAAACAAGTAATTTTAAGAGTCCCTCTTATACAAAGATAATTGTATACATTAACGAAAGTGGTGATCTAATACAACAAAACTCATAAGACGTTATGATCAATTCATCCATGCATATCCGTAGGTCAATGTGTTATACAGATTATTTATAAGTTTTTCCAAGTAAACTATGAGTGTAGGCCGAGTTATAGATGCCAAATGAAGTTATGGTAACCTTCAAAGAATATTTAAATAACATCAACTATCTATAATAGATTTAAGTGAACATAAGACTCTAGTTTGAACTGTAGAAGAATTTCTCAGCAAGAAGAGTATTTCTACAGTGGAACCCGAAGTACCTCTTCCAAGACAGGTGTTTTCCCTTCATGGAATTTGCATCATCTGAGTTAAACCTGTAAAAGGAACCAGGATAGGATTACGATATTGTAATATTATAATCAAAGGGAATATGATAAATCAAGATGAGGAAGGAACATGTACTTAAATCAAGAGTATCCATCCCTTCATTCCTTGCAAAGTGAATTATGTGACTCGAGAAGAGGAGTGTGCATGCCATAGGTTGATGGGTTCCCTCGCAAAGAAAATGGACCCATTCATCAAACTCATATCCATAAAATAAATCAAACAAAATTTACAGAGAGAAATGGTATGATCCAGTTACAACGGAGCCCCATACGAAGATAAAAACTCTATGATAAGTAATTGCAAGGTTTTTGATAGAGTAAGGCAAATTACCAGCCCATCATAGAATTAAAATTACCTAGGGTAATTTGAAGAGCAGTCACAAAGGAATTTTTAACCATTGCGTTAACAAGAGGAAATAATATTGGGAACATTACAAATCAAATGAATTAATCCAGAGATGAAATAAATTCAAAGACCAGTTACGGGGGCTAGTTATCGAGATTACTTGTGTTATAGTGATGGCGAGGGATTTCAAGGAATGAGAATTATCGTAGTGTCCTCATAAATTTTAAATAGACAGACCCCTTGCCTCAGTAAACCAAAAGGTAAGTGAATGTATTATAGAAACAATGAGTACATTTAAAGAAGTCAGAAAAACAGTCAACATCTTGTTCACGGTACAATCAGATCCCTCACCATAGGGTAACCTCTAGAAATTATATGTTTATTTCTTATTGACAGGGAATGAAAAAAGTAATAAGGGTTTATGGTCCCTTACAATAAAACAAGAACGAGACACCAAGTAATGATTTTCCAATGGGAAATACGAAGTTCTCTATTGAAATATTGAGTACTGACCTGCACTGTTGGCAAGAAAGAAATTGTATGTAGAGAGATTTAACTAAAGACTAAGTGAACCTTTCCATGCACAAAATACGTGTTCTACATCTTACAAAATCACAAATTCACTTATGACGAGTTTAAGTTGGAGAAGTAAAAACATAAGATATGCAGTTCAGGGCACTAGAGCGCTACAACTACGGTTCTTGGAAGAGTGTAGGTATTCCAAACCTTTAAATAACTTAGGGAGAAGACAAAACATGCTATAAATTTATTTTAAAGAAAGTAACGAAACAAGGGAAACACTCTACCAAAACCTCATTGGAACAGAGTATCAAAGCTCCGAGAAATTACTTATGTAATTCAAGGATCACCAATACACATGGTCTATAGGGCTCAGATCTACCTCTGTGGTTCTACAGAGTAGTTTAGTTAACAAGTTCACGATGTGGATGAGAAAAAATTAGTAGACAAGTGTAAGGGAGATATTTCCTTTGGAAAATTATGGGCCTCGAGCCCATCGCTCATAATAGAGGAAATGACCAAGGGTACGTTCGCGTCCGACCATGTGAAAATTGTGAAGTGGAGGGCTGACAGTGGCCTAGTGTCTGAGGCGTGAAATATCACAGTTACCGGGGAAGTAATTAGACATTGTCATACCCTACCATGACTTTAGTGCATTAACATCAGCTACCCTGCTCCTGGTTCCAGGTCCTAGTGTTCGCTACTCGCTACCCCACACCTATGAGAGTTACCATAACACTACGTCATGGGTTTGGAATATAGTCTGTATAGTGGGTTATCGTATGCATGGAAAGAAAACCTAGTTGGCACCTAGGACTTGGAATCTCATGTAAACCCTTATGTAGGTAGATTTCTTCATGTAAATAGTTATGGGTAGAACCCTTATTACAACTTTATTAATTTAAAAGGTAATGAGGATATTTTGTTATCATTAAGGGTAGGGGTTATCATTGTTTATGATTTAATGGATATGGAAGAATCTTTAAAGTTCTATAGGATAGTACAATAACAATATGTGAAGGTATATTGAGGGGTAGCACATTATACCTCCGTTCTGGATAAAATGTTTTAGCTTGAATGTTATAGGTCATGTATTTGGGGTTGTCTTATAGTTTTTATTTAGGAATAAAACTATTATGGAGAAATTCTTTTAATCGAAAAACCATTTTAGAATATATAGCTTGCAACCCCCCCCAAAATATAATGTATGATGGATTTTTTGCGAAACAAGTTTGATCACTCACCATTAAAACTACTCCAACCATGTACAAAAAAATATTGTGTTTCTAACAAAAAAACAATGCATTGAAATGAAAATAGGTTTTAGTAAAATATTCTAATCAAATAAAGTGTTTCGAAGTTATAACTTGTAAAACACAAAAGAAATATAATCTTTGATGGATATTTCACAAAACACAAAAAAATATAATTTATGATGGATATCTTGCAAAACAAGTTTGATAACCCACCATAAAAACTACTTCACCCATCTACATAAAAATATTGTGTTATTGATTAAGAATTCAAAATGCAATTTCTCCTCATTTTTTTTACTTTTTGAGGTTCGGTTTCACTCTCACAATATGTTATCTCTAAAATGATACCCTTCATTATTGAAATTTTAACAAAGAATTCAGAATTTATCCTTCATTTTTATTATAAAATATAAATCGTATTTATCTTAAAACTCCTTTCAACTAGCAAACACCGAGTCTCCCTTGATATTCTACTTTCTAACGTCTTCATCGGTATGGTTGATGTAAATTAATTACACATTACTCAGCAAACGAGCCTTTTTTTTTCTCCTTGATCATGATGGTAATTGAAAATAGCATCCTTGCCTAGTGCTCTGGAAATTTAAGAGCTATGAAATCATGCCAATCATTTAAGAGATTTAGAATTTCCACTAGGTTGACTCTATTGTCAATTTCACTACTTATTGAACTCCTTATTAATATAAAATATATAGATATTATTAATATAAAAGATATAGATATTATAGACTAAATTTTCACTTCCATCATGAATGTTGTGGGTGAGTCTCAATGTTCTTTAGGATGGTCCTCCCCAAGGTTGTCCATGATGAGAAAACCATGCAATTCATGAAGGAATTCTCTTTGTTAGGTTCAACCTCACTACATTTTTCCTTCCTTGTAGGTCATAAATTTGTGTATGCTTCCCCCATTGGTGTATATGGTTGAGAAAAGCGACACACTCATCCAACACATGTTCAATTTAACATTTATCCTTTATTGCCGAGTGTGGTTTTACATGTGTATGGCCTCCCTTGATTAGCATGTTTTCACATGTCTAATTGAATTAGATTTTGAATATTTTAGTAGGTACGAAGGTAAAAAAATATATATATATATATACCTGATCCCCATTATACAATTAGGATGGTGGTATGTAAAGAATTTTCCTAAATGACCACTGAAATCGGCTTTCTTAAATTCAACTTCGATACCAATTCTAAGACCATAGGCCAAGTTTGTTCCTCAATAACTTACGGCTTTTTTATCTCGAAGAAAGGAGTTACGGCTTTTTTATCTCAAAGCAAGGAGTTACGGCTCTTTTCTGCGGCAGCATGCATAAGCACCTTGACGATAATCTGAACGATAACCACCTGTGCATAAAACTGGCACCGCTAGACCTCATCCATGTCCTCATCTGTACACTTCATGCGACACATGTTCTTTTTCGTCCATGTTATTAAATTGTAGTGTACCACACTTCATGCGACATGTTCAATCCATGTTATTAAATTGTAGTGTACCACACTCTCTAAATGATCTTCACCTTGCGACACTCCCATTTTATTGCATCATACAATACTCTTTATTTCCTCGTCGTAGAGGGAATTATCCTTCATCGTCGCAAATATTAATTTCCTACAATAAATGTAATTCTCCTTCCTTTATCGCATTGTGAGAAATATCATTTTCTTTCAACAAAATGAAATCTCCTTCCTTTATCACATCGCCAGAAAATTTCTTCTCTCTTCTCTTGCGGTTTACGACACCAAATATGTCACACTGCAGCAAATATGTCACACTGCAGCAAATATCCTCTTCCCAAGATACAAAATGTTTCCAAGTCTTTATGGGAGATAAACATCGTATTGCATGGGAGTTGTTTCCTTGCGATACACGTTGTGTTACACCGAACTTTTATTCATGCGATGTTCAGAAAAGGACAAGTCTTTTCATAAAAATTTGGAAGTGTTTCCCAACGGAATTTTAAGGCTTTAGGCTATTGTTTTAACTCACAATCAAAAAGATATTTTGTGGAAATATAACAAGGTCCAAGCATTATTCATTTACCCTTTCTTTCAAATTCTTGTCCTACTCCAACACATTTCTTCTTAGGAAAAGCTAGAGGGGGTCTTCCTATGATATCCATTCTCGATCATAGGAATATTCAAGAGAACTTTAAGGAGTTTTCAAGAGAACTTTCTACAACAGAGTGATGAAGCCATGCAAGCATGAATCTATTGTTTGATTCCAACGACTGAGATTCCGCCAGGATTTACCATAAAATAATTCGTCCTAATAAAAGAACTTGGGAATGAGTTGGAATGGATTAGTTTGGAATCTTCATGGTCAAATATTTTATGTTAGGTTTTGTTAATGTACATTAAGAACCGAAAAATATTGTAGTGTTTTTCTAAATTTTGTAGTCTCCCCTTTAAAAATGATATGCTTGTTTTATATGAATTCTTATTTTTCTATATGACTATTTAGATGAATCTATGTTTTTTCTTTTCACTATGTTATTTCATTAATTAAAATTAACCGCGACTATTAAAATCTGGGACATGACATTGAGGATGAGACATTATCCATGTATCAACATTCTAGATTATCTAGATGAAATGAAATGGAAATGTTGGGTCTTCTAACTAAATACTTACAAAAAGATAATAGCTTAAAAACAGTGACATCACCTTACCAATCATAAACAAAATATTTAGCAAAAAAGTGGATGGAAAAGCAATGCTAATATTTGTTGACATAGATGCTTAACAAGCTCACTTTAAAATGGTTTTTGGAGACTCAAATTTCAACAATATTTTACAAAATTTTAAAATATGTTAATTATTTTGTAATTCAAATTGAATCATTTACCATTGATGTATAATATTACGAAAAGAAATCAAATTAAAAAAAGAAAAAAAAAAAATTAATAAAATCAAAATAATTATGCCAAACACGTTTCGAAAGGTGGTGTTGGCATTGAGGGGTAAGGTATTCTGTGGAGGAGTCTCTAATGTGGCCTACACCGTAATTCAAATGAGTCATTCAATCATAGGTTTCAAATTGATGGTGGGAAGGGATTGCAGATGTTCCATAATGAACGCTAGCGGTTGGATTGGTGGGCCAGATTTGACTAGCAATAATAATAGTGAAACTTTTGCATTAGGTGTCTCTCCTAAGAAACAAAAAGTGAACTCTTTTCTCACAATATTGGTAGTAATATCATAAAAAATAATTAGTAAATTTATTCTAATTTCTTTTTTGGAATCCATGTGATTTTATTCAGGGTTATAATTCTCACACTTGATTATTGGACATGTATATAGCCTTTCGGTTATGCAAAACTCCCCTTCAAGTGTAAATCTTGTCATGAATATGGAGAACAATGAAAACTGACAACAAATTGAGATACTTGATCATCATGTTACTTGGAAAAATTAATATGAGTTAATTGATCATCATGTTAATTGATAATATTGAGTTACTTGTTAATCATGTTACTTGGAAAAATTACTATGAGTTTCACTTCACTAATCATCATGTGTAGGTTTGATAATTCATCCACCTTTTTCATCCATTGTTTTTCGTCCATCCCCCCTCCGATGAATCTCGTTTGATTCATAGTTTCATACAATACATTCTCTGGTCGACGGGTACTCTACTCCACTAAATGGGACATGACATAAATGTCGTATACTTATTGTTAATGGGGCATGACAAAAATGGCATAGCCTTACCTTTTAGCATCATCATCTAGAATATGATCAATTTGATGTGTGTATGTCTACATGGGGACATGAGTATTAATGATGGAATAACCTTCCTTATTCCCAATAAAGCCTATTTCAAATTTTATTTTCCTCATTTCTCCCTTTGATGCCATGGTGCCCATTCCAAATTTGATTTTCCAAAGAAGATTTCTCCATCTTATCAAATTTCTTCAGCTTCTTAGTTTTTTCCTCTTCTCATATCCAACCTGATTTTATGGTGGGACTTAGTCGATGGTTCACACATGTTCAAATTATAGAAGCATCCTTCTATGTCCGGTTATTAGCATCCTTCTCGTACCCTCCCCAACCATCTCCAACCCCCCAACTTGTTGCCACACCCACCACCAACACATCAATATTTGCTCGGACAATATCACTTGTAGTTTTACTTGCAAGAACATACGGTGCTTCAATCACCAGTAACTTGGATAAACCACCATTTTGGATCCAACATTGGTTGGGGTGTTCTTTCTCTAAGTAGCTCAGACTTAATAGTTACACAATTCATTGTAGTCCTCCACTTCATCGATGCACTATGTGTGGTAAATTTTGTTTCCCGTGACCATTGCTCTCAGAATCAAAGTGTTATTTTTGTTGTTATTCTTATATCATTTATGTGTTATTGTGGTCATTGTTCTGGTTATATTATTATTATTCTTCCATTTCTAGCATTTTATTTATGTTCTGCATACTTTTTATATCTGGTATACTACAACCGGTATCAGAGCACTTTCCTCGGCAGAAATTATGGGTTTATTTTTTTTCCAGGGTAGAGATGTATTTCGACGTATTTAAGCCACAAAGATCTATCATTACGCGCATAAACTCATGGTTGAGGGATTCATACATGCAGGAAATACAAGTGGTACATAAGTGCACATCTGTTGGCCACCCTTGTAACTCTTGTTGGTACCCCTTGGAGTGGTAGCGCATCAGACAATACCTGTGTATGGATCAACCTAGATTATCTAAATCCCTCTTTAGATAAACTGATCGGCCTCGTGACTGCTATAGTTCCACCGAGAACAACACTCAAAACGATACTTTCTAGTACCTGGGTAGTTGGGTAGTACGGCTAAGGGTACGGTCTAGCCTCCTTAGTTAGTTCCATGAGATATTAGGTCGAGTACTATTGTTTGACCCTGAATGTATATAAGAGATCTATAGCATAGGGAAAACCCTTGTCTATAGAACCCTTGAATACCTAACCTTTGGGGATAGAAACATAAACAAATTAAAACATACAGGATCTATTGTCATGCAACTGTGTTCGGGTTTCCAAACACTACACATTTGTTCTTGGTTAAGAATTTTGGAATTTCATCACTGTTGTATTATTCAGACTAGAGTATAACTCCACAGGTGTAAAAAAAAAAAGTATAGAAATATTTGCACCATTATTTGAGACCTAGTCCATTGGATTCATCTCTTCGCCCCTATCACATTCATACATATCATTTTTTAGAAAAATACTTGACCCCACCCACCCCATTTCGGGTCCCTCATCCTCATGGCCCATACCCGTAGCTAAGACTTGGAAGGTTGCTTTAATAACTTCCAATCTAGTTTCACCGAGACTCGACAAGAAGTGAGACAACTTGGTGCCAATGTTGTCGCCATCAATACAACCATGCAATATTCTATGGAGGAAATCAAACAAGACCTGACTACCAACTTGAATCTATTGTTTCAATGCTCTACACTAAGATGCATATCCATAAAGATAACCCTTTATCTGACCCACCTCCACATACTGAAGCTGAAAATTCCTGTCATTCCCATAACATTCAACACCATCACTTTCAACATGACCTACACCTCCTGTGGGTGGATGTGACCAAATTTGATGGCTCAGATTCCAATGGTTCGGTAACCCAAATGGAACATTATTTCTCTTTATACAGCATTACAGATGACTTGGCCAAACTCCGGTATGGTGTTATCCATCTAGATCAAGAACGTTGGCAATGGTGGCAATGGAGAAAAACTTCCCATCAAGGGTATATTGCTTAGACACACTTTGTGGAAGAGCTTTGTGAACTCTTTGACATTGACACTAACCATTCGGTCCATTTTACAAAGTTGAAACAATCAGGAATAGTGGAAGACTTTATAGCTCCCTTTGAGCACCTCGATTTTTAGACAGAGGGCATGTCTGATTCCTTTTTCCGAGAGTGTTTTATCAGTGGCCTAAGGGATGATATTTGGGCCCATGTTCTCGTGACTCTACCTCTGAGTTGGGTGGAGGGTAATAAAAGAGCTAAAGAATCGCAACAGGTTGTATCTTCTCAAAACCAGAAACGCTGCTTTATCCCTCACCCTAAACCAATAAATCCCACTACTCCCTCCGCTCCACTGAAGATCCAAAAATTGACCAAGGATGGAATGGTTGAACGCCAACTCAAAGTGCTTTGTTATAATTGTGGTGACAAATATTTCCTAGGCCACAAGTGTAAGGAACAAAATATTTTTATGGCCATTTCGGAGGATATTTCGGAAGAGGATGTTGAAACTCCCCTTTTATCTGAGTCACCTAAAATCACCAACATAACCCCTCCCTTAGACCCTTCCAAAGTAGAACCAATAATTTCCCTCAATGCTCTCACTAGCTTCTCTGCTCCTCAAACCATCAGGATAATAAGTTACATCAAGCATACGAAGGTCATCATTCTGGTTGATAGTGGAAGCACCCATAATTTTATTCATCGCTGCATTGCCCAAGAAAATCATTGCTACATCCATGCAGTCAATAATTTCCAAATCATGATTGCCAATGGTGGATCCATGAAATGTGGAGGGCATTGTAAAAATGTGCGTCTTCAAATTGGTGACTACCACCTGAAATACCATATGTTTGTTATTGACATGGGAATTTGTGACACTGTGTTGGGTGTAGACTGGCTAAGGACTTTGTGTCCAATTCTCAAGGATTTTAATGAATTAACGATGCAATTTGACTAGGACGGTCACCAATATAAGTTCCAAGACATCATCATCGGTTCACCTGAGATCATTAGTTCCCATCGCATGGAAAATATTCTCAAAAAAGGTCATTCTGGTGTTATTTCCAAAAGCCATGCCATACAAGCAACACATACACCCTTGGTGTCGCAGGACCTCCAATCCATCCTTTCTAAACATCAAGTGTTATTTTCCACTCCCCCGGGACTCCCTCCTTCTTGTGGTGTTAATGATCATTCCATTCCCCTTGTACCAGGAAACCTTCCTCCCAATATCCGTCCCTATCGTCACCCCTTTTACCCAAAAAATGAAATTGATAAAATGGTTCAGGAACTCCTTAATGTAGGCATTATCCACCCTAGTACGAGTCCCTGCTCTTCCGTGGTGGTCATGGTCCTGAAGAAAGAATTTTCTTGGCGAATGTGTCCTGACTACCGTGCCCTCAACAAACTTACCATGAAAGACAAATTTCCCATTTCTTTCATTGATGACCTCTTGGATGAATTGAGTGGTGCCCAGTTATTTACTAAACTTTATCTTTGTTCTGGATACCACCAGATACGTATGAAAGAGGCAGGCATTCCCAAGACTACCTTTAGAACTCATGAGGGCCACTATGAGTTTTTGGTCATGCCCTTTGGCTTGTGTAATGCCCCCTCCACGTTCCAAAGCCTCATGAATAATGTCTTCCATGATTTTCTTTGTCATTTTGTATTAGTTTTCTTTGATGATATCCTCATCTATAGCAAAACCTGGACATACCATCTTTCTCATGTGGATCGAGTTCTCCATCTACTCTCTCAGCACCAACCTTTCCTGAAACGGTCTAAATGTGATTTTGTCACCTTAGAAGTCAAGTAATTGGGTCATCTGGCTGGAAAGGATGGCATCAGGGTGGATCCCAAAAAGATTGAAGCTATGCAATATTGGCCTCACCCAAAGACTCTCAAAATCTTGCATGGATTTCTAGGCTTAACAAGTTATTATCGCAAGTTTCTTAAGAATTATGGAAATATTGTAGCACCTATCACTACACTCCTAAAAAATAACTCTTTCACTTGGACTCCAATAGTTGCTCAAGCTTTTCAAACCTTGAATATGGCCATGTGCACCACTGCAGTCCTAGCCCTTCCTGATTTCACAAATACCTTTGTCTTGGAATGTGATGCTTTAGGGAAAGGAATTGGTGTTGTTCTTATGCAAGAGGGTCGGCCTTTGGCCTTTACCAGCAAGCAACTATCTGAAAGAAATTTCGGCAAATCAATGCATGAAAAGGAAATGTTGGATATTATTCATGAAGTTGACCTATGGTGCCCTTATCTATTATGGAAATGATTACAAATTAAGAAAGACCATCAATGTAATGGACCTAAATTTATCATAAAAAAAATAAATTATCTGGTACATTATTCACTAATTATCCAATGTTTATTATCTCGTATGATGGGTACTTACATTTCCTTTTGGCTTGGAGTAACCCTTTGTCATACTAACTTAACACATAAGAGAGGTTCCATCGAATACAAGCATTTTTCCTAACTCCTATATCTTACTATATAGATATTATTACTTACATGTATCCACCCATACACTAGGATTTGAATTTCAGTTTTCCTAATTAAGAGAGTCGGGCTATTTGGACCTTGCACGCAAGTTTATAACCCTGATATTAATTGATTGTACTCCTACCTAGTTGTGTGCACATTAGAAATCAAATCCTAATGTAATACATGCCAGGAATGGGCTAAGGATAATAATGGTGATTTATGAGTGGTTATTAATGCGTTTTCTTTGATGGTTTCGTTTTAGTTATGATACAATTTGTCTCCACCATAATGAATTGAACCCTGACCAGACCTGCATTGATCACTGTGTAACTAAAATAACTACCCCTCCTCATTTTGTTGGTGTAACGGAAGGATCACTTCAAAGACAAAAGTATAGCGACTGATTAGTTTCACTAGACAGTCATGGTTTTATTGTTGTTTAACTTCGTATCTTCAACATTTAAAGGAGGCAGGTGTACCTGTCACGAGGAGTTAACGCTCTGTCCTATAATTAATTAGGGTCTTACTAACCTTCGTATCGATGAATCTTCCTCTTGATCTTCCAAATCCTAATGCGCCAACCTTTCCCTAGCGCATGGCTTGTACCTCCGATGCTGTCAAGGGTGGTACTCATCCCTCTTAGGTTTTGGCGATCTCATTTGTACCCTTGTGACTATGAAGGAGAGGGTTCTTTATTATGTGTTGTTGCAGAGGAAAGTGATACCGTCTCTGCGGCCATCCTTGGTGAAGTCAGCGGCAACATCCGACTACCTCGTAAGTTTCTAATGGAACTGTCGTATTTTAAGTTCAAAACCAGAGGGTTCATGGTGTGGGATATGAAAATGTTTTCTTCGTGTAGTTAGGTTCGGAGTCTACGCATTTTCTCCCTTCATTCTAACATCGACTATAGAAGAGGTTGTTATCGAGATTCACTTCCCTTTACCACTATGAACCTAAAGTCCTATTTTGCGTCCACTGTTTGAGTTCCATGGGATTCTTCCAGTTCTCTTTTTGTTTTACCCTGTGACTAGTAACTATTTTGCGAGTCACTTCCATGTAGCACAAAAGGGTTTATTCTTACGTTGTGTAGAGGCTCCAGGAGAATAAATCTCAATCGTATCTATTCTCCTCTGTGATTGATGCATTTTATTTGTAGTAAAATGGTGGTCTACGGGTAATTTATCTCTTACTGAGTTGGGGTACTTTCCATGATAACTTCTATTATCTATATGTATGATGCCGTTCCTTACGGTCTTCATTTTTTGTTCATACAGTGTTTTTGTTTATAAAATATTGAACTTCTTGATTCGTAATGCTATTTCCTTTTTCAAATTAATCATTTAATTCTGTAACAAAATGGGTATCTTTGTATTAATGGTGGGACTCTGCTTGTTGCGAGGGTACCCACCAAAAGTTCCAGGAACCATTCTCCCCTCGGCCAGGGTCGATTACAAAACCAGGCATGGCAACTGGAGGCTGCGATGTTTTCGGCCCTTAAGTTAAGTAGCTCGACATAGCCATGGTTATCAAACTACACCTTCAATTTTATAATTTAAAGTTATACTCTGCACTTTATGAATGTTTTCTTGTGATGGCCGAATGCAGGGATGCCCACTTCACAGTGCAGGTACCAGCCTCTGCTCAACGTGACAAAGGTACTCCGGTTCCAAAAAAAATGTGGCTTTCCACTCGCTTCTTAAATCAAGCATGGAGGTCACGATTCTATTGGTAGCTTTCTATTGTTAGAAGTAACATTTCTTATGCACTGATCTCTTGTGCTGGATATCTGAGGGGTTAAATCCCATTTTTTTTTTTTTTT
>ML777620.1:278603-307435 GCA_009831015.1 Picea engelmannii
TTGATGTAGGAAAGGACTGATAACCCAAATACTAGAAATGTCAAAACAACTCTAAGTTTATTCGTGTGGGAAACTCTTATATATGTTAAGCTTAACAATGGAGGGAAATTCTTTTCTATTTGGAAAAAACATTATCCTCGACATTTTGAACATTACTTTTGTAATATAAATTTATTCGAAAATATTTAAAACAATTATAATAGCCATCATTATTGGTAATGGTAATGCCACGTTGATGATGTTTCAGCGAAATCATTGATTCACTTTCCTGTAGTATGATCCTAGCATGATTATATTGTCAGGTTTAGGGTAGTCTTACTCCTTGGATTTTGTTCATTCCCATATGCTTCATCATTCTAGACTTTATATGTGAATTCAGTTTCTTTCCTTTTTTTTGGAATCAAATTATGCAATGAAATATATATATGCTTATAATAGTTCTATTTGTTCATTGATACATATCCGATTCTACTTAAAGTTTGATTTCAGGAAATAATTCCACAATTAAATCCTACAGTCTGATTACTGCATTCTATGAGGATATCATATGTTTTTATTTACATACAGGTTCTAATTCCATAGTAGAGGATTTCTTAGGGGATGATTCCATAATTTATTTGTAACTATTCGATAGTTAAGAGGACTATATAATTCATGAATTCGAACAACCTTTGTCTAGTTTATTGCATGCATACCAACTTTAAGGATTCCACTATATCAATAACCAATTCATGCAACAGAGGCAGAATACTGAAATTTAGATATAGAAAAATACTTACAGCATTTATACGATCATTAAAATAGATACTAGAATCCCATTTCGATTTAGCTATAACATGTACAGTATATCCAATATAAAATCCTTCATACAGAGTAGCATGTCTGAACTAAACTCACAGGGAAACAAAGGGAACAACCACATTCCTCCCAACCATAGAACCGAGCTACCACGATCACTTTCCCGATTCACCCCCTAGCCTGACCATGAGTCCATAAGGGTGAAATTGGAAATCCCTCTACAATATTGTCCTTCAATTCAGTAATTCCCCCTTGCCTCACACTCCTCCAGTGTTCATAACAGCAAATGGAAAAAAGGGAAATCAATAGTCTCTGTCCCAACGTACTTGGCAGTGTCCTACCTCCTCACATATGCCTATTTGTTATTTTCCTAGGTCTTTTTCGGTCCCTTGGGAATTTTCACAGCTTCCTAAATCCCTGATTTTTAGGGGCTACCAATGGCCAAATCACTAATTTGCCACTTGCAAAAATCAGCCTAGGGGTAGTTCCAACATCTTCCCCACTCATGGAGTCATGGTTAGTTACTCTTAACATGGTTGTTCCATTTTTCCTCCTACAATCAATATAAAATATTTTTTTTTTAAACAAGTGTCATTGTCAAATAGTTAGTTGGTTCAAATCAGATCTCTTCCCAACAGTCATAATAATTTATTACAATTAACAAATTCAAAATTCGGAATTGGCATAAATGGCAAAAATTTTCCAAATTCGAATTTACTGAAAACAATAATAAATTTCCAGCAATTTAAATTTTTCAAAATATTTTTATTTTGGGTGATGTCACATCCTTTCCCCCTTCAATAAAACATTGTCCTCAATGTTCATTCCTTTCTTGGAATAAGATTGGATGATATTTCCGCAAATCTCCCTCCAATTCCCAAGTTGCCTCCTCAGGGATAAAGTGCTTCCATTCCACCTTTACCTGAGCAACGACTCCGTTTCAAAGTGTTATTTCTCTCTAGTCCAGAATGTATAGGGGTTCCACCTGGAATTTGCCTTCCGGTTCCACCTGTAACAAGTTCCAATCAATCATATGAGTAGGGTCATGAACATAGTTTTTCAACAAAGAAACATGAAATACATTATGAATTCTTAGAGTCGTTGGTAGTGCTAGTTGATATGCTACGGCTCCAATTCATGCTAGTATCTTGAAGGGCCCACAGAACCTGGGTACTAGCTTGACATAGTTTCCTAGCTTCAAAGATATTTTTCGGGCTTTGACCTTCAAATACACATGGTCTCCCGCTTGAAACTCTAAGTGTCTTCTTTTCTGATCTGCATAGCTCTTCTACCTGTCTTGTGCTTCCTTCAAGTTCTGTTGTACCTTTCTTTCCATGTTCTCCATTTCTTGGAGCATCTCTGGTCCAACCATGAGTCTGTTAGCCAGGTTATCCCAACTAATTGGAGTCATACACTTTCTATCGTGAAGTACTTCGAAAGGGCTCAACTTTTTTGAAGTTTGGTACCCATTGTTATATGCAAATTCTACCAAGTGCATATAATCCTCCCACTTGTCTGGTTTTATTCTTACGTACATGCGGAGCATATCCTCTATGATTTGGTTTGTCCTTTCAGTTTACCCATCCGTTTGTGGATGATAAATCGTACTGAAATTCAAGTTGGTATTTAGCCCTGCAAACAATTCCTTCCAAAAGGCGGATGTGAATTTTACATCTCTATCTAAAATCCCCATTTTAGGAATACAATGCAGTCTAAAGATTTCTTTCATGAATATTTCAGCAATGTTTATAGCTTTAAAAGTAGACTTTAAAGGAATAAAGTGTCCACACTTACTGAGTTTATCGATTACAACCATGATAGTCATAGAGTCATTCTGTTTCTGAGTTTTAGGCAAACCTGTTATGAAGTCGAGTGATATAGTCTCCCATTTCCATTCTGGTACTGGTAATGGATGTAATAGGCCAGCTGGATGCTGGTGCTCGGCCTTAGCCTGTTGACAATCTTGGCACCTAGCTAAGTATTATGTTGTTTCACCCTTCATATTAGGCCAATAAAATAGTTTCCTAAGTTTTTTTATCATTTTATGGTAACCTGGGTGGCCAGACTACAGTTTCTTATGCACTTCGTCCAATATTGTTAATTTTAACCCTGTTGAATCTGGTATGTAAAGTCTGTTTTTAAATCGTAGTAGTCCATTCTCGTCGATACTTAGATCTGGTTTATCTGAGTTCGCGGTATTGTTCGGTAATTCTACCATTATTTTAGTATAGTTTTCGTCATCAATACCTATCGTCCTTATTCTTTCTTCCAGATCACTTTCTGCCCTGCTAATATTCATCTCAAATAATCCATGGATTCTTCTACTTAAAACGTCTGTTACTTTATTTTCCTTTCCCTTGATATGTCTAACCTCGAAACCAAATTCACTCAAGAAGGCTAACCACCTTTCTTGCATTTTGTTAAGATTTGGTTGGTTAAACATATATTTCACCCCGCTATTGTCAGTTAATAATAGGAATGTTCTACCCATTATGTAGTGTCACCACATCTTTAAGGCGTGTATTACTGCTGCCAATTCTAGGTCATGAGTGATGCAATTTCTCTCATGTTATTTTAATTTTCGGGACTCATAAAAAATAACTTGTCCTTCCTGAGTTAGGACAGCACCTAGCCCTTCTTTACTTGCATCAACACATACGGTGAAGTCTTTATTTCGGTTTTCTCCTTTCAATATGAGTGTCGTTGTCAATAATTCCTTTAGTTTGTTGAAGCTTTCTTGACACTTCTCTCACTAGTTAAACATGCTTCCTTTCTTTTGTAATGATGTGATAGGGTAGGCTATCTTGGAAAACCTTTATAGACACCTATGGTAATATCTAGTGATTCCCATGAATGACCGTATATCCACTACATCTTTAGGTACCAGCCATTCCATAATGGCTTTCGTCTTTTCCGGGTCTATGGCAACGCCCTCTGCTAAAATTACATGTCCAAGATATTGTATTTCTTTCTAATAGAAGTCACACTTGTCAAAATTGGCGTACAGTTTGTGCTTCCTTAATGTTTGTAGAACTATTCTTAAGTGTTCCTCATGTTCCTCCTCTGTCTTTGAATAGACCAGGATGTCGTCGATGAATACTACCATGAACTTGTCCAAGTACTCACTGAAAATATTGTTCATTAGGAACATAAATGTGGCTAGGGCATTAGTGAGTCCAAAAGGTATGAATACAAACTCATAGTGTCCATATCTTGTCCGAAAAGTTGTTTTGTTTATGTCCTCATCTTTTATGCGAACTTGATGATAATTGGATCGTAAATCCAATTTTGAAAATATCTTGCCCCCCCATACTTGATCGAACAGATCATTTATCCTTGGTAAGGTCTATTTATTCTTAATAGTCATTTTTTTCAGTTGTCTATAATCAATACATAATCTTAGAGTACCGTCCTTCTTTTTCACAAAGAGGATTGGTGCTCCCCAAGGTGAGACACTCGGTTTGATATACTCTTTGTCCAACAATTCTTGTAATTGTATTTTTAATTCTATTAGTTCTGGTAGACTCATCTGGTAAGGTGCCTTTGAGATAGGGGCAGCACCGGGTAACAGATCTATGAAGAAGTCTATTTCCTTTCTAGGGGGTAATTCTGGTATCTCATCCATAAACATGTCTCTAAAATCACATGGGATAGAAAAGTCTTCCAACTTTGGCTTATCCTCCTTTTCTGATAGATTCATCACTTGGATGGCATAAACTTAACATCCATTTCGCATACATTTCTTTAGTTGCATCGCTGAAATTTGTCTGACTGATACTGGTTTTGATATACCTTGGGTTGTCCTGGTAGTGCCAGAATCATCTTTATAGCTAAGTATATTTGTATAACAATTTAAAATTGCTCTGTGTCATTCCAACCAATCCATCCCAATAATAATATCGTAAGATCCTAGTGGTAGGATGTTTAGATCGTTCCTTATAGTTTGACCATCTAAGATGAACTCAAAATCCGAAATATAGTCAATTACTTTCCTTTTAGTACCTCTCGCTAGTTGCACAAGCCATGATTTTGCGTTCTTCAGTCTCTTAAGTTTATTTGACTCTACTACCTTCAGAGTAATATAACTTAATGTTGCTCCAGGGTCAAATAAACCAAAAATTCGAGTGTCGTGGAGTTTACGTTTGATTTCTACCATCGAGGACTGGTGGTCAGCTTGTCGGCCATCAATGGTTGCATTTATCCGATGTAGGCTCTTGCCCACGTCTCCCACTGTCGAGGCTTCTTGTAGGTTATGAACAATAGTTCTGTTTGTTGAAATGAAACGTGGGAAGTTCCTCCTAAGATGAGGCTCTCTAAATTCCCAACCCTTTAATGGCTCGCGAGAGTTGTCCCGAAGCCTCTTCATTCCCAAGTTTTCCATTTTTTCGCTACATTGCATATTCGAAGGATTCGAGTAAAAATCCTTTCTCAGAAAACTCTTTGTTGTAATCCGATAAGGAGCTGGATGGTACCCCTTCTTCCACTGGTTCATTTGATCTTGTTTCTTATCCTTCTAGGCTTTGGGAAACTCTGCCTATTGTTTATACTGGTAGTAGCACATTTGCGCTTTTCTGAATACTTCGCTCAAGGATTTGGGGTTGTCAAACTCAATTTTGTCCTTGTAGGACTGTGGTAGACAACTTAGAAATCACTGAATCCTTACTTTATCCTCCTGGATGTATGGTATGAACCTTAGTAGATCCAAAAATTTATTTATAAGGTCCTCCATTGTCATCTATCCAAGTCGTAGCTCGTAAAATTATTTCATTTTCCTTTCATAATGATTTTCAGAAAGGTATTTTTTTTTGAAATACTTCTTAAAGTCAAACCATTCCAATTGTTTCTCCTTTAGTCTCATGGCCAATTTCAGATCTTGCCACCAAATACTGGCCTTCCCTTTCAGATTGTAGATGGCCATCCTGACCTTCATGTTGCTGGAATAGTTGTAGATTTGGAAGTACTATTTGATGTCCAACAACCATGCCTCTACTTCTTCTCCTGTCCTAGATTCTCCATCAAACATAGTGGGTTTAATCTTTTTAAACTCTTCTTAAAGGGGGGTCTACTTGTTTTCTTTTTCTGTCCACTTTAGTTCCATCCTCAGCTGGAGGTGTTCCTTTAGATGAACTGTCTCCTTTTTTTGTTTCTGGCCCTGAGTTCTTGGAGGCTCTCTTGATGACTTCTTCATTGTTATTATTGTCTTTTGGGATTTTATTGGTCACTATGCTGAGCAATAGGACTTTGTTTATCTCCTGTTGTTCTTGCTATGCCTTCTTCAATTTTTCATTGTCGGCTTTAAAGATCTGTAGCTCAACTATCAAGTTCCTCATTGTTTCCAACATTTCTGTGGGTGAGATTCCGTCAATGTTCTTCCTTGTATCTCCAGGAGGTCTTTGTTGTGGATTTTCTTCCATCCTATTTTCTACATTGTCCTGAGTTGCCATACTTAATGACCAAAACAGAAAAAAAAAATTGTTTGTAACCAAATGATTGATTAGTTTTTTTATTTAAAACAAAATATATACTAAGCACTACAATGGTCCTATTTAGGCCTAGTGTTGTAACTTTTGTTCTGATACCATATGTAATGGGCCTCAATTTATCATTAATCTTTTTTTTTCTTTGGTACATTATTCACTAATTATCCAATGTTTACCATCTCGTATGATGGGTACCTACATTTCCTTTTGGCTTGCAGTAACCCTTTGTCATACTAACTTAACACGTAAGATAGGTTCCATCGAATACAAGCATTTTTCCTAACTCCTATATCTTACTATATAGATATTATTACTTACATATATCCACCCATACACTAGGATATGAATTTCAGTTTTCCTAATTAAGAGAGTCGGGCTATTTGGACCTTGCATGCATGTTTACAATCCTGAGATTAATCGATTGTACTCCTACCTAGCTGTGTCGACATTAGAAATCAAATCTTAATGTAATACATAAAAGGAATGGGCTAAGGATACTAATGGTGATTTATGAGTGGTTATCAATGTGTTTTCTCTGATGGTTTTGTTTTAGTTATGATACAATTTGTCTCCACCATAATGAATTGAACCCCAAATAGTCCCGCATTGATCACTGTGTAACTAAACTAACTACCCCTCATCATTCTGTTGGTGTAAGGGAAGAATCACTTCAAAGACAAAAGTATAGCGACTGATTAGTTTCACTGGATGGTCATGGTTTTACTGTCGTTTAACTTCGTATCTTCAACATTTAAGGGAGGAAGGTGTACCTGTCAGGTGGAGTTAAGGCTCTGTCCTGGAATTAATTAGGGTCTTACTAAACTCAGTCTTCATGACTCTTCCTCCTGTTCTTCCCAATCCTGATATGCCAACCTTGCCCTAGCGCATGGCTTGTACCTCCCGTGCTATCAAGGGTGTTACTCATACCTCTTAGGTATTGGCGGTCTCATTTATTCCCTTGTGACTCCAAAGGAGAGGGTTCTTTATTATGCATTGTTCCATAGGGAAGTGCTACCGCCTCTGTGGCCATCCTTGGTGAAGTCAGCGGCAACATCTGACTACCTGGAAAGTTTCTAATGGAACTATCGTATCTTAAGTTTGAAACCAGATGGTTCATGGTGTGGGTTATGAAAATATTTGCTTGATGTAGTTAGGTTTAGAGTATACGTGTTTTCTCCCTTCATTCTAACATCGACTATAGAAGAGGTTGTTACCGAGAGTCACTGCTCTTTACCACAGTGAACCTAAAGTCCTATTTTGCGTCCACTGTTTGAGTCCCATGGGATTCTTCCGGTTCTCTGTTTGTTTTACCTTGTGACTAGTAATTGTTTTGGGAGTCACTTTTGTGTAGCATAGAAGGGTTTATTCTTACGTCGTGTAGAGGGTCTAGCAGAATAAAAGGTCAATTGTATATGTTCTCCTCTGTGATTGATGAATTTTATTTGTAGTAAAATGGTGGTCTACCGGTAATTTATCTCTTACTAAGTTGGGTTACTTTCCACGAGAACTTCTATTGTCTATATGTATGATGATGTTCCTTACGTTCTTCATTTTTTGTTTGTGGAGGGTTTTTGTTTATAAAAGATTGAACTTCTTGATTCGCAATGCTATTTCCTTTTTCAAAGTAATCGTTTAGTTATATAACAAAATGGGTATCTTTGTATTAATGATTGGACTCTGCTTGTTGTGAGGGTACCCACCAAAAGTTCCAGGAACCATTCTCCCCTCAGCCAGGGTCGATTACAAAACCAGGCACGTCAACTAGAGGCCGCAGTGTTTTCTTCCCTTAAGTTAAGTAGCTCGGCATAGCTGTGGTTATCAAACCATACCTTTGACTTTATAATTTAAAGCTCTACTCTGTACTTTACTAATGTTTTCCTGTGATGGTTGAATGCAGAGATGCCCACTTCATAGCACAAGTACCGGCCTCTACTCAATGTGACAAAGGTACTCGGGTTCCAAAAAAAAAGTGGCTCTCAACTGTCTTCTTAAGTCAAGCATGGAGGTCACGATTTTGTTTGTAGCTTTCTGTTGTTAGAAGTAACATTTCTTAAGCACTGATCTCATGTGCTGGATATCTGAGGGGTTAAATCCTATTTTGTTTTTGTTAAAGATCCATTTAAGGCTATATATATATACATAGTCCATCTTCATGTAGGAAAGGGCTGATAACCCAAATACTAGAAATGGTGAAACAACTCTAAGTTTACTTGTGTGGGAAACTCTTATATATGTTAATCTTAGTAATGGAGGGACATTATTTTCTATCTAGAAAAAAATCTTATCCTCATCGTTCTGTACATTACTACTATAATTTAAAGGTATTCAAAAATCTTTAAAACAGTTATAATAGCCATCATTACTGGAATTTGTTGATACCTGCATGGATAGTCTCTTGTTATCGAAATTGTTTATTTGGAATTTACCCCAAGGGGGATCATTCGGAGGCGGGGTTTCACATTCCAAATCTCTGCATTTCTTTTGTAGATTCTTGTCCTCTCGATAGATTGTATCCTCCGAGTCGATTGCATTACTCTGTAATTTTTGAAATATCTTTCTATAAAATGCGAAGCAATTGTTTGATAGATATTCTAAATGGTAATGCCACAACCATAAAATTCTTGGTTTCTCTCTGCGCACAACATATGTATGAGGTGTCAAACGTTGATGATGTATCAGCGAAATCATTGATTCTCTTTCATGTAGTATGATCCTAGCATGATTATATCGTCAAGTTTAGGGTAGTCTTACTCCTTGGATTTTGTTCATTCCCAAATGCTTCATCATTCTAGACTATATATGTGAATTCTGTTTTTTTTTTTTTTTTGGAATTAAATTACGGAATGAAATATATATATGCTTATAATAGTTTTGTTCGTTCATTGATACATATCTGATTCTGCTTAAAGTTTGATTTTTGGAAATAATTCCACAATTAAATCCTACAGTCTAATTACTGAATTCTATGAGGATATCATATGTTTTTATTTACATACAGGTTCTAAATCCATAGTAGAGGATTTCTTAGGGGATGATTCCATCATTTATGTTTAACTATTCAGTAGTTAAGAGGACTGTATAATTCATGAATTTGAACAACTTTTGTCTAGGTTATTGCATGCATACCAACTTTAAGGATTCCACTATATCAATAACCAATTCATCCAATAGAGGCAGAATACTGAAATTTAGAAATAGAAAAAGACTTACAACAATTATACGATCATTAAAACAGATACTAGAATCCCATTTTCATTTAGCTATAACATGTACAGTACATCCAATATAAAATCATTCAGACAAATAGGGATTAGAGTAGCATATTTGAACTAAACTCACGGGGTAACAAAGGGAACAACCACGTTCATCTCAACCGTAGAACTGAGCAGCCACGATCACTTGCTCGATTCACCCCCTAGCCTGACCATGAGTCCATAAGGGATAACTTGGAAATCCCTCTACAACACTGTCTTTCAATTCAGTAATTCCCCCTTGCCTGACACTCCTCCAGTGTTTATAACAACAAATGGAAAAAAGGGAAATCAATAGTCTCTTTCACAGCATACTTGGTAGCATCCTGCCTCCTCACATATGCCTATTTGTTATTTCCCTAGCTCTTTTTGCCTCCCTTGGGAATTTTCACATCTTCCTAAATCCCTGATTTTTAGGGGCTGCCAATGGCCAAATCACTAATTTTCCACTTGTAAAAATCAGCCTAGTGGTAGTTCCAACATGTTCCCCACTAATGGAGTCATGGTCAGCTACTTTTAACGTGGCTATTCCATTTGTCCTCCTGAAATCAATATAAAATATTTTGTTTTTAAACAAGTGTCATTGTCAAATAGTTAGTTGTGTCAAATAAGATCTCTGCCCAACAGTCATAATAATTTATTACAATTAACAAATTCGAAATTTGGAATTGTCATAAATGGCAAAAAATTTCCAGATTTGAATTTACTAAAAACGGAGATAAATTTCCAGCAATTTAAATTTTTCAAAATATTTTTATTTTGGGTGATGTCACAATCAAAGCCTCAAGTATTTTATGGAACAACACATTTCCTCCCCAGAGAAAAAAAAAAGGGTGACTAAGCTCTTTAGATATGATTATGAGATCATTTACAAGAAAGGAAATGACAATGTGGTTGCAGATGCAGTTTCCTAAAAATATGGAGGTGAAGGATCCATTTTTTCTCTTTCCTTCATTGTGCCAGATTGGCAACAAGTTGTTCTCTAGGAATGGCTACACGTTCCCAAAAGTTCAGATCTGATCCAACAGTGGTAGTCCAATGCTCCGACTTTCCTAGGGTACTCTTGGGTCCATGACGAGCTTCAATACAAAGGTTTTTTTTATTTAAGTAAACGATCAAAACTTAAATCCACGGTACTTTCTGAGCTCCATGCTACACCCACAGTTGGGCACTCTGGGTTCACCAAAACCTATGACAGGGTCAAACACTCTTTTTTTGGGGATGATATGAAACAATAAATTCATAATTTTGTCGTTGAATGTGATGTGTGTCAACGCAACAAGGGAGAAACAATCAAATCTCTGGGAAAACTCCAACCGCTTCCAATTCCACCTGCTATTTGGAGGGATATTTCTATGGATTTTATTACAGGCTTACCCAAATAGGGAACTAAATCAGTCATCATGGTGGTTTTTTATCTCCTTTCCAGGTATTCTCATTTCTGCACTCTTCAACACCCATTTACAACATCCACGATGGCTCAAATTTTCATGGATCGTGTCTTCAAGATTCATGGCATGCCGCATTATATTGTTTATGATCACAACCCAACTTTCACTAGAAATTTTTGGCAAGAGTTGTTTGAGCTACAAGGCACCCAATTGCATCTCATCACATATTATCATCCCCAGACTGATGGTCAAACTGAATTTTTCAACAAGTGTTTGGAGACATATTTGAGGTGTTTTGCCTCGGAAAAGAAAAATTAGTGGGCTCAATGGTTACCCCTAGTTGAATGGTGCTACAACACTTCATACCATACAACTACATGCATGACTCCTTTTGAAGCGGTATATGGACAAAAGCCACCTTCAGTTCTCTCATACTTACCTGGTGTCTCGAAGGTCCAGGCAGTTGACCAAATGCTTACAGTTCGAGAGACTATTCTCCATACCCTCAAACAGAATTTGATCATGGAAAAAAATCACATGAAGCAACGAGCAGATCAAGGTCTCTTTGAACATCAATTTGAAGAAGGGGATCAGGTGTTCCTTCGACTGAAACCTTAGAATAAAAATTCACTCAAGGCCGACCATTGTTAGAAGCTAGTGCCCAAATTTTATGGTCCTTATATCATTCTGAAGCATGTGGGACAGGTGGAATATTAGTTAGATTTTCCCATTCATTTGAAGCTACATCCTATTTTTCATGTTTCATGCTTAAAGAAGATGATTGGAACTAAGTGCAAAATGCAAACCAACCTTCCCGAGTTAGACGAAGAAGGATCCATTTGGATACAACCACAAGCAGTTTTGGACCAGAGTGAGCGTCGCCTGTGTCAGAGAACCATTAAGGAAGTGTTATTTGAGTGGAAAGATACAACTCCAACATATGCCACTTGGGAACCAAATACCATTTTGCAACAATTTCCACATCTCAAGCCTTGAGGACAATGTTGTTTTTAAGGGGGGGGACATGTGAGGGTCCTAACCTGCACATAGGTAGAACAATATATTCGGATGTAATACAGGTCAATATTAATAAGGCATTGCAATAAAATAGAATAATTCAAATGTAATAAGACCTAATAGAATCTTCTTCTATAAGGATCTTCCTATAGATGCTTCTTTTGATAAACATATTTAGTATAAATAGGAGTCGAGGGTATGATAACCATAGCTTGGATATTATTGTAATAGAGCTCTTCTCAATTGGAGGTTTCCCCCTTGAAGAGGCCCCTAAACATTCCTCTCAGAATCAAAGTGTTATTTCTGTTGTTATTCTTATATCATTTTTGTGTTATTGTGGTGATTGTTCTAGTTATATTGTTGTTATTCTGCCATTTCTAGCATTTTATTTCTATTATGCATACTTTTTATATCTAGTATATTACAGGTATAGATAAATTTGTGTATTCCATTATTTGAAGGATTGAGGGATGTGGATGCTATAGATAAATGGTTGAATCTACTCGAAAGGTATTTTTCGGTCCACAATTTTTTCGATAGGGAAAATATTACTTTTTCACTTCTCAAGGCCGTCCCCCATGTTAAGGATGTTGGATCATGTTGTCATTGATGCCAATGATTTGATTGATTGATACCATTGATTGATGTCAAGTGATTGATTGATGTCAAAGGATTGATTCATTGATGATTGATGTAATGTAATATGTATTATCCTTGATGAGAAATCATAGATGAAGATGGATCAATTAGTTGTCATTGATATGATGAATATGGATTAATGATTTGTCATTGATACATTATGAATATGAATCGATGTGGCTTCATTAGTATATGATGCATTGCTGGAAAAATGTATATATGACTCACTATTGTCTTATCATGTTTGATAAAGTGCACAAATGGATGAACTCCAATGTGGTCCCCTTATGGTGAAAACCCTCATGGGAATACACTTTGTGGATTGAGTTATCCTAGAAGAATGGTTGGAGGACCCATTCTTTTATGTGGAATAATGAGATGAATATCAAGGAAATTGGTGGTTAAACTATCCTAGATGGATAGTGTTGGTCATGCCATTTTCGGTGGTATTTGGAATGTCACATAACTCCTCATGGTTTGAGAGTTATGGCCTTACAAAGATGAAGGACCCCAACATGAAGGCTTGAAGCCCCCAAGATCAAAGAAGTCAAAGTGACCTAAAATAAGAAATCGTTATTTAAATGATAAAGTAAAGTGACAAAGTCAAGGTGGATTATTTAAATAATAAAGAGAAGTGACAAAATCAAGAAATGATAAAGTAATGTGACAAAATCAAGAAGGAATATTTAAATGATAAAGTATTGGAGAACTTTCTATTTATGGAAAGTGGTTAACCCTAAAATAAGGAAAATAGGTTAAGTGACCTAGAGGATGAAATTATAAATAATATAGAAATGGTCTTTTGTAGATCATCTTTTTTGTGGATCAATGTAGAGCTTCTTGTGAGAATATCTTTTGGAGTATTGATGGAGAGCTTCTTGAGAATTTTATGTGTGGAACACTTGAGAATATTGAATATATATAGGTGAATGAGGTAATCAAAAGATATATAAGTTGAATTTCAGAGGGAAGGTGAAGAAAAGAGGGCTGGAATTCAAGGGAGGATAAATTCTTTTCATGGTGCTTTCTAAGGTATGTTATTTATAGGTCATCTCACCATTTTTGAAATAAAATATTTTCTATAATGATTCAGACTATGAGATTGATATTACACTAAGGAAATATATCCAAGTATCTATGGTAACAAATTCATCTTTTCGGTCATTGTATTTTTGTAGATACACTCCATGGAAAATAGGGTTTGTGGCTAGTCCTGAAACTAGTCTAAAATAGGTGTTTCGGGTAAAAATGACATAACTTCTTCATAACAGATCCAAATTCAGTGAGCACAATTGTGTTGGTTATAATACAGTCTGTAGTATGTTTTTTAATAGTTTTGTATCGATTCAACAAATATTCTTTGTTGGGCATGCTCTACAAGGTCGCTCTCTAGAATAAGCCAGAATTCAACAAGGTATGCCATTTTTTCTATAACTCCTTTTCTGAGATGTTCCAAGTAGTGAAACCTGAAGGAGTTGCATAAAACAAACTGAAGAAAATTTTTCATCAGTTTTAGATCTTATTCATTACAGGTACAAAGTTATTATTATTTCAAGTTAGGGTTGTTGATTAATCCAAAACTAGTCATGCTTGAGACAAGAAAATGATGAGTTGGAACATACATGAGGTGTATAGTTGACGATGTTGGTACATATTGATGAGTAGTTGACACATGATTGGTATATACTTGGTACATGGTTGAATGGACTTATATATGGTACAAGTTGATTACAGGTTGTTTGGTACAGGTTGGTGGATGGTTGATGCACTTGTTTATGGTACAGATTGACATATGTTGAGGATTGTTACCTCATCTCAGGTGGTGCTGAGGGTGTAAGTTGAGTATTGCATGATAGAGCTAGTAATATTGTAGATTTGTACTCTATTAAGTTGTTTCTAGAAAACCCCAAGGATTGTAGTCCGTAATAAAAAAATAAATTGTGCATACATGTTGTGTTGTTTTTGTTCCTTGTGGTGATGACTTGTTGATGATATATTGTTGATATATGTTGCTGATATGTGTTGACATTTAAATGGTTATAAATTACATCAATGAGTAATGATTAATGGTGATTTTTAACTAAGGATTTTTGGGAAAAAGAGCCCTACATTGTTCACCACCCCCTCTCAGTGTAGTCAGTGTGTCCAATAATTGGTATCAAAGTGGGCCTTCACTACAAGCCTTAACAAGATTGAAGGAGATCCATAGACACATAAATGGATGATGAAATACCAATCCTTAATGAGAAAATCTATTCTACTTGGAGAATAGATATGAGAGTGTATTTTATGACAATGGGGGAAACTATTTGGAAGGCAGTCATTGGTGGATCAGTTTCGTTGAAGAAAAAGTCAAAGTTTGTTGCACAAAGGGAAGGAAAAAAAATGATGCATTGGCTCTCAAGACCATTTGTAGTGGACTCTGAAGCCCTATAAAAGAAAGCATGGAACAATGCACTTCCTCCAAGGATCTATGGATAAATCTAGATGAGACATATCAAAGAAAGAAGGAGAAGGAAGCTATTGAATACCACTCCATCAAGATTATCAAAGCTAAAGAATCTCCAAGAAAACTTGCTTGTATTATTTATAAATGTGATGTTGAAAACATTTCAAGTGAAGATAGCACAAAGGAAGATCCTAAAAGTATTTCAGATGAAGATATAAAATCTCCAAAGATTCTTGATTGCAATGATTCAAAATGTGATGATGTTGAATTTTTCTCAAGTGAAGAATATGATCTACAAATAGTTTGTGTAAAGTTTGAAGGTAGTTATCCCATGGAAAGAATAGAAGAAGATCTATTAGAACTTCAAATTAAGTTGAAGAGGGTTTATATAGATACATAAGTGACCATTTTTATACACACTATAACTATCTTACAAATAACACTAAGAAGTTTCTTGGGAGTCAAAGGTACATATTGAAGTTAAAGGGAATGCTCAAAGAACAAGAAGAGAGAAATAAGACTAAATTGGAAGAAAAGGAAGAAGAGATCAGAAGACTAAAGACTGAAAAATAAGATATGAAGGTAGATGATGATATTAGAAAAAAATTTGAAACTATTTGTTATAACCCTAAATTGCACCAGACATGCATATTTGGCATCAGGCCTTCTTACTTGCTATCTTTGCCAAGAATTCACTAAACAACTCTTCTAAAAAACACTTTTTTGAAGGTATACACACCCTGCACCACTACTGCCTGCGTACACACTCATGTTGCACCACTAAAACCCACGTATGCTCACTAAAAAGTGCAAAAAATGAAATTTGTAAAGGGATACAGGTTTTTGGGTCGTTACCTAACATTTTGACCACCCGTAGGCAGACATCGAATCGAATAGCTATCTTTTTTGGATATAAAAGAAGGTGTTGGGGTCCCTTTCAAAAAAAGAAAAAAGCAAGAGAGAAAAGGAACTCCGTCCATTTTATTATTCCCCCTTTGCCCCAATATTTTGCAGCCACATTGTGAGTTAGGGCCAAAATCCCTTTTCAGCCCCCTTTTCCTCCATTGCAAACCCTTGCCACTTCCCTAGAGAGAACTGAAGAGGAGAAGGATACATGGAAGTAGTTGGTGCATGGTGAAGAGGAGCCCAGGACCAAGTTCGAGGAACAAATGATGGTGTCATATTGTAAGTGACTCTGTGATATTAATATAAAGAAGTATTTTTCTTGTCTTGCCAAATGATGCCTTCAATCTTCATGATGTATTTATGTTTTTGTTATGATATCTAAACCAATAATCCATATATATAATGCAGGCTTGTAGTTTCTTGTTTGTCCTTTGGTGAATGAAGGTTGGCCTTAGGAGGAGATTTGTAGTTGAGAAACAACTGAGCACGAAGGGATCAACATTAGATGTAGAGTTTAAGGTAGGCTTACCAGATCCTGGTACTTTTCTTTCTATGCATGATTGTGGAATAATGTCGGGATGGTACTTAAAAGTAGGATACTTTAGAAGGTTAGCTCTACCTACACTTAAAACCCTTGTGTAGTCCATAGGGGGTTTTCCCGCTATTAGAATAATTGAAGACCTCTAGGGCTTTTTGGGGGTATTCTTTTTGGGTGTTTTGAATCAGTTTATTTATAGTTTCTTGAGTTTCTATAAGTTTTTGTGCCTTTAAGGGATTTTGGTCTTCCATTCCAGTACTCCCTACCTGAGCTTGACTATCATTTTTTTTTTTGAAAGTTACGGAGGTATATGCGGCTTGTAGTGGGTCTTCATGCATGTATACACAACCTGCCTTTATACAGCCCGTGTACACACGTAGGCCGTTGAAGTGATAGTCGCGTGCCTGTGTTGATAATTTTTTTTTTAAAGAAGAGGCAATCATCCTCTTCCCTTTTTGAACTTATAATTCTCAGGAGTTTTCTTGATCTAGTCCCGGTCTCTGTTATAGCAGTCTGTAGCTTCGGTCTAGCCTCAATATAGATTTTGCTTATCAAAGATTGCTTGTTTTTTCTTCATTAGGGTTTTTAGACGAGATTGTGAGTCTGTTCTGATCTGCCTGTTTGGGTACTGTCAGTGACTCCCTGCGATCCACAGTGGGACATAAGTCATTTCTTGGTCTTCTATTGTCTTCTTTTTTTCCTTTTCTGCTTTAGATGAAAAGAAAAGAGTCCATTTTCGAGTTTCTTGATTTGAAGCTCAAAATAAAAAGAAGTTTTTCATTTCTTTGTTTGGTGAAAATAGTTTAGGTTATTTTTTTTTATTTATCAAGGAAAAAGAAAGTTGTTTCTTAATTTATTTATTTGAATTCTTAGGAAATTAGTTAGCTCGTAGTCGAGAGAAAATCTTGTGCTAGGTTTTTCTTTTCAAATATCTAAGAAAATTAGTTACAAAAAGTTTGGTTAAAGAGTTTAAATCGAAAAAACTTTATTTTTAAAGAAGTATTTTGTTTTCAGTTTCATTTTATGCTCTTCTCTTTTGTCTCTTAAAGAACACCATTGGTTTCACTTCCACTCCATTTGACTTAAGACAACCACTAAAATTAATGCTTAATTTAAAAAATCGTTAGACTTTATGTTTGTAGGGTCCATCAGTTTAGTCTAGGCTAGAGAGTTGATTTAGGATTGGAGAGGAAACTCTTCAAGGCTACAAAAACAAACGTAAGAGTCTATTCTAGGGAGTTCTTAAAAGTTCGGTAACCATGAAAGCTATTTGGGACCCCCCTCTAAAACAGGGGCTAAACACAAGGTTGCATGCGGAAAGGTAGCGGAGATAACCCCTCCAAAGCTGGACCAAGCATAGTGAGGAACCCATATAGAGGGCTTATCTTTGGATTTCTTTGATCACATTTGTCACGGAGCTTCATGGGTATTGAATCCGTTCGAGGTCCTCAATCATCTTCCAGAACACTTGCTTTCGATACCCTTGATAGGTTTTAGTTTTGATACCTTGCTCATTCTGGTCCACCCGACTATTGACTGTACCCACCTGGTGACTATTCCCACGCTGGAGACCTAGTTTCCTTTATCTTAGTGACTTACATAGGTGACTACAGGGGTATACCGCGGTACCTAGGGCATACATCGGGCCATTCTTTGCAGAGTATACCCAGAGGGTTCTTCCATATTTGAGTTTCACTTGCATTGCTATGTTTCTCTAGTGTTGGTTGGTGTAATTGTTCTTCCAACTAGCTAGTGATCTGCTTGTCTTATCTCATAGGAGATTTTCTAGTGTGTGTTGGTATTTAAATGCTAATATAAATCACTAGTGTGTCATTGATATTCTCACACCGTGGAGGATCAGGAGCTCCATCGATCCTGAAGGATTCTTGGCCTACCATCGATTAATCTGGAGCTACCCCCACCACCACTAAGGAGAAGACTAGACCACCAAGGGTATTTTGAGGTGACCAGGCCACAAGTAACTGAGTCTGACCCATCTCCGACAGGAGAAAATTTCATTCCAGACAAACCAACCATTTTCGACCTCGAAGCGAAAGCCCCTGGTCCGTATAACCCTTTGATCACTGATCTATCAGTGCTCATCATCATATAGATTAAAACTTATGAGCATCAGGTAGTGTCACAATAAGCGATGGAGACAAATGCTGCTACTTCTTCAGGGAATCCTCATATTGCCTCAATGATTGTCACTACAGAGGATTTTTGTCCTCCTAACCAACCGTCGCCAACCCAGACCACTATGGTTTCGACCGCTTCTAACTCGGGAAATGGTATGATTCCATCTATGATGGCGATCATTGATCCTTTCAATCAGAGTGCGACTGGTCCTCCGTTCTCACATGGGATTCCTGGCTTCGATATGAACTATGTCATTTCCTACTCCACTCTACAGACTTTAGGTCTAGGCGCATGGATCTCCAATGCTCTGTTTCAAGGATCAATGGGGGGCACTTCAGCTCTCTATAATTATTTTCCTTATGGAGGGGGTCATATACCTCCATTATCCTCTTCACTCGATAGTTCTCACTAGCACTCCACCGGGCCAAACATAAAATATAGTTCATTTGGAGTAGGTATTCAAGGACTTCCTTCTTATAACATCTTGGTAGGTTCAACACCATTCTCTTTGTTTGACACATTTCTTCACAACACATTCTTGTCAGCTTCCATATTGGTCGGGGGCAGCCCTGGTTATGGACAAAAAAAGCCTATGCAAGGAACTATTCCTACAAAGGGGGAAAACTCAGGAATCCCTTCCTCACAAGGACTTTGGAATTCGTGGAAAGGATTAGTTCCCTCATCAGGGATGTCGACTGGGGGAAAACCCTTCCATAGACAATGTAATCCTGGGCAAGGCTCAGTCCCTATGCCCGACGGATCGACGAGACACAACCCTTCCCAAAATATTTGGAATGAAACACAAGTCGGAGCCAACATTAACGTTCATAGGAGAAGATTACAAACAATTCCTAGAAGAGCATAATAACAAATTGGACCTCTTGCTCCTTTTTTTGGAAAACCTGAATATATTTCCTAAAGATATTACAAGCATGCAGGTTAGTTCATTTAGAAATCTGTTTCACGAAATTGCCTAGTTGTTAACAAGAATAATGGGACAAGAATCCACAACTACCATTTCCCGCATGGCTCTTTATTATTTGTATTTCACAGTCAATGAACAAGCCATTTTTATTGGGGAAGTTTAATTTCCCATGAAATATTTTCCCAATTATCAAGCTACAAAAGGGAAAAGAAATTTTATATTTCATCCTATTTAGTTTTTGCAATAGAACATTCATGTCAGTTTCCACAACTATCTCTTTCCAATAATGTCAACTACGAATTCCACCTAGTAACGTTTTGGTACCAAGCCTTGTGGAATCATAAGGATTCCCACTGTTTTTATAAGGTTTTTAATGGCTTCCTGTCTATTTTCAAAGTTTTGTTGTTAGGAGAAGATGCTCCCCACATATCTGAACAGGTATCTAGTTTTTTGGACAAGAAAGCGACACTCGAACATTTGGATAATTACACTGTCATAAGAATTTTTGGCTCCACAGAACAGCCTGCACTCCTTCAATGTCACATTACGGACATAATGTTTGTTGCAGAAGTAGCATGTCAATACAATTATTGGTTCCATCTATTCCAAAGGAATAAAAAAAAACCGGTTCATTACTCTGTCGTGGAAAATAGGGGAGTTCGTGTTGAAAAATGTAAAAAAAATTGTTGATTTTGCAGCACATTCTATCATCTCGAACCTGATATATGATGAAGACATAAAATGATTCGAACCCTGTGATATTTTTAGACAAAATTTACAAACACTTGGCCTCGATGATTCTTTTGTAAATAAACACGTGTGCAAAAATAGAGACAGTGGCGACAACGGTCCTGCCTCTGATGTTGATGAGGTATAGACAATGCAAATATGTACTAAATTGTACATGCAATAGGGGAAAGGACCCAGTGACAAGAGTGTTCAATCCATGAATACCAGTCCAAAAAGTACTACATCTCGGAGGATCGATCCAACGACCCATCATAGAAACAAATAAACCCAAATTTCTTCAAACAAAGGAGGAGATAACGACCCTCCTCACTCTAAAATTGATAGTTCTCACAAGATTCCAGTGGAGAAGAAGAGAAAAAAAAATGTGGGGTAGGCGAAAGTGCCAGAAATTCAGAGTGAGAACATGGAACTTGACATTGATCTGGATACCATGATTTTCTTCCTTGATCAGCTTGGAGATGCCATCCACCATAGCCATCCAATGGACATATCTGTTACCGAAAATTTTGACAAAGATGAATCCTTTGTGTTCCAGAGCATTGTTTTTGATAGCCGAAATAAAAAATTGATAATTTAGAAAAAAATGTTGAAAATAAGAAAGAGAAATCTCGTTCAGAGATTGATGTTGCCAACATGTGGCCGTCACAAATATGTCAATTTCACACTGCAACTGGAGAAGAACTTCATGATTCCATTGGAGGCATCGAGACTGAGAATTCCAGTCTAAAGGAACGAATCAAGGAATTGGAAGAAACTTTCATTCCTATGCCATTTCTTGTCGATCCTTTGGCAATAGCCATGCCTGGCACCCATGCACCCAATGTAAAAGCATCCTCCACCCTGATCGAATCTTGTAAAGCATATGTGGAGAACAATATAAAAAAAAGAGTGGAACTAGTTACCGACGCATGGAAAATATAACAAACCATCACTTCCCTTGGAGCTAGGGAACATAGCTTGGTCGAGCTTTTGCAGGCTGAATTAAAATATGAAGAATTTTTTTAAAAAAATAGTCATCCCTTTTGGCAAGATTGTCAACAATATGATAGAAAAAAAGAAAAGAGAAGAAGATCTTCCATCCAAAAACCGCATCAGCCAATTGAATGCATGTTGGAAAGAAAAAGTAAAGAACCTGCATCTCATTGTTTAGTCACATGAGGAAAACATATCGAAGAAATATATATTATTCACAAATCTGTCAAATATAAACTAAGTCAGGAAAACCTATCGCTTCCAATACCCCCACTTAATCGCAAACTCCTTTCCCTTAAGCAGGCAAGAGTTTGATAAACAGGTTTCTATGTTTAAGACCTTGTCTCTGCAAACATTTTACAACATCCTTCAATTTGATCAAGCTCACGTCCACAACTGGCTAGTCAACTATGCAATACAGAATGAGGAAATTCATCAAGCTCTCTCTAATCTTTCTATTGACTTTCAGGAATTAGAAAATAATATTTTCAACATAAAAATTCGTAATGAGATTAACATTGCCCCAATGAGAGGCTACATTGAATATTGGATTGAAAGGTAATTGAAACAGGCCGTCAACAAAAGGAAACAGGTAGTTTCCAGCATTCTAGCAGTCGTGGAGGACATGCTTGAAACCGCAGTCGTCAGCGATATCAATGAAACAACAACTGCAAGAAAATAGCCAAAGGGCTCATATGTTTTCTCACTATCAGTTTACTCATCCCATGCTTCTTTGTTTATCAACCCAGTTATTCCAGTTTCTTAAATAGAGATGAATAGGCAAACACTTATACATTTCCATGTATTTTCTTTTGCAACTATCACACTCTATCTTCTTTCCACAGTACTATTTCTTTTACATATTTCTCTAATGGTCCGCAGGAGCCCCAATCCCAGTCTACATGACAAATGCATTGAAATTCCAGTTTATATGTAACATACTTTAATTTCTTTGTATATTTCAAAATTTCCCATAGTATGTAACAAACTTTTATTTTTTGATAGATTTCAAATAAAAATGCATTTAAATTTTTATATGTTACAGACTCTATTCTTATATTTCACCACTCTATATTGAAATGCATTTGATTTTTAATTTTTTACAAAATTTTATTCTTATCCTTCACCACTATGTATGGAAAATGCCTTTACTCTTTTATATGTTATAGAATTTTCTTTTTTATATATATTTCAAAATAAATGGTGCTCAACAATGAAACTAACATTTACTTATACCCCATGTTCACAAATGCATTTTAATTTTTTATATTTCTTATCTCCTATTAATTTTTTGTCATCTTATATCTTTATCTTTCACCGGTCCATATGGAAAATTCATTTAAATTTCCAAATTTATTCTTGCAATGTAAACAAATTTTTTACTTTGTTATATACTTTAAAAAAACTAGGTTTGCTATATACTTTCAAAAAATAGATGGTGCTCTGCCTGCCAACCCTCATTTACTTTTGCCCCATATTTCGTGATATACATGTTGCACACAACATTTCCATGATATACATTTTGCACCAAACACTTCATTTCATTTACAATTCGACCCCATTTTCCACAATTTGCTTTCTAACCTCGTTGGCAAGGACTGCGCTATAATTAGATTTTAGCGTGTTGATTAGATTTTGACTTTATCTAATTTGATTTTATAAGATTATATTTATTTAATTTGATTTTATAAGATTATATTTTGATCTTATGGTTTGGAAAGACTTTGACTTTATTTAATTTGATTTTATAAGATTATATTTTAATTTTATTGTTTGGATTTGTAGGTTGGAAGATGGAAGATTTGATACCTTAAAGATTGAGATTGGATAAGATTTGGAGGCTAAGATCATGGAGACAAACTAACTCTGAAATGCTATATAAGAATCATCAAATGAATGTAAATGGGGGGTTAGGAACTTGAAGGCCTTTTTGGGCTTTTGAAGGGGCTTTTGATTTCAAAATGTAATAGGAGTCTTTTTAATGTAAATATTTTTGAGAAGCAAGGAGATTCTAAGATTTCGTTTTGCTAAATTATGTCTTTTCATGTAATTTTTTTCTTATATTCTAGCTAATCTTTCTTCTTTTCATAGAGAGATTAATTATTCAAAGAAATTGTGCCAAATTATGTTGTTTAGATACACTGCTATGTGTCAAAAAAAAAAACCTGGCGAGTGGACAAGCACTTCTTCGATTTTTATTCAACATGTGTTAAGGCATCTCAATATACGTTCTATGATTCCTCAACAACCTTGGAATAGACTGGTGTGTCCCTACCTGTAAGTTCAGTATCTGAAAGCTACACTCTGCAGTGAGCGATATATCAAAAGTGATTATTATTGCAGACAGATTTCCAACTATATCAAGTGCAAGGCGAGCTATTCTCGATATTTATGTGGTAATTAAAGGTACTCTCTCCTTCTTATATAGCAAGTCCAAAAAAAAAAGGTAGAGTGAACATGATAATGATTACTCCCCACTCCACGTGGGGTAAATATTGTTGTTGATTTGGTTAATTCCTTTCCCCTTAGTTCATGCCTTATTCTATACGATTATTCTTCTCTTGTTCTGTTTTATAAGGTTATTGTTGTTCTTTCTTATTATGATTTTATTTATCTCGCACTTGATATTAGAAATTCAGGATGATAGACTTAGGATTGTTGTAGTATTCTATTGGCATGAAGATATGGTCAAAAGATGAAGGCATATACTTCTCCCTTCATTCTTCATTGGATGAAGTTTTTTATCCTTTCTGTAATGGGCTTCTCATGCAGCAAAGTGTTGAGAACAACATTGAATCCCAAGGGCGAATGGTGCTCTGTATAAGATTTGCATTGGCTACCCATGAAATCTTAGGTTGTGTTAGCACTTGGTAAATTTCCTAGAGGTTGAGAAGGAAGAAATCTACTAAGGTAACCTTATCCAACCACTTTTAAAGCTGGGATCTAGCCCTTCCAGCTTCAGAGAGGGATCTCTCTTTATGATTTAGCTTTGTTTTGATTTCAGATATTAGGCTAGCTAAAGAAAAGGTAGATTTTGTTGTAAAAGGGTTTTGAAGTTGGTTGAGACAAACTACACATCCATTGGGCTATGGGGTCTATATTTAATCAAATCTGAGATACAACCAGAAACGTCAAAGAAAACCTTCACAGGGCAAGATAACACACTCACTGGATCTCTAATAATTTAAATGATGGATAGAAGAAAAGATAAGGAAAACAACTTCAACTAACAAGCAGTTAAGAATTTCTTAATTGAAGGTGTTAGAAGATAAACATTAACATCTTCAGAATCGGAAACAGGGTATCCGAGATAAATCCTGCAACATTACGCTATTCATAAAGATTAGTTATCGAAAACAAATTGATTACAGAGCAAGAAAACATTTACTGAGAAAATCACATCACCAGTGAACATGCGCAAGAATCCTGTAAAGTGCCTCTTCTTTATTAATGGAAGATATCTTAAAAAATAGTACAGTTTGATAGCAATAGGGTGTGCAAATCAACAACCCTCAATACTTCATAAAATGAAGTATTTATAATACAAAATACAAACGTTCCTGTCATAACTGATCAGGACGTGCTCATACTATTTTTAGACTAACTAACTTAACTAATCAAAATTGTTTTGATGACTCAATACAACTGTATGCTGGATTTCTGCGGTAGGTCGTTGGCGAGGTGCCTCCGCAACCTCTTCTGACAGGACAGGTGACTGGAAGTGACAGCTCATCTGCTAATCTAGTAGATCGCACAGTTCTTCCCATCTGATATGACCTGGCACTGTGACTTTAAGCAATCTACGATACACTTCATCCATGTCTTTGTACTTAGCAAATGTAGGCTTGATGATGAAAATGTGCTTAATCTCATGTTGGATACTAATATCCAACTGCAAGGCATCCATGAATGTTTTTCTTGTGATGCTTCCCTGTATACCTGCAAACTTAGAACTGTCCTTAGACACTTCAGTCAACCTTTTCTTATAATCAGGGAGTGTCATTAACTTGTCATTAATGACCTTCATACCAGGCAATCCCTTCCTTTGCAGAGCATTTATCTTGTGGAAAAACCTCTGCACTCCTTGATCCATGACTTGAATCTTTTCCTCAAGCTGAAGCATGAGACCTCTTTTGGTTAGAACTCTTTTCAACTCCAATATAGTTTATGTCCTGTCCTCAATCTTTAATTCTTCGAGTTCCTCACAGGTCTTAGAATTCAGGAATCTTATGATTTCATTAGCTTGGGCTGGCATGTCTCCCAGCTCCGTTCTGATTTTCTCCACAGCCTGTTTGCTCCTTTCTAGCAACTCATTTTGTTCAAACATGATTTGAACCATTGGCCAGATTTCCTTTATGGACTTGGAAATATCAGTCCACACGATCTCTTTGACCTCAACCAAAGTTTTTCCTACCATTGTCTATTTTTGGAGTTGCTGTAACTCCTTCCTGATTTGCTCATTCACCTGTTTCTCTTTGGACAGACTTGTCTGGAAAGAAGTCTTTAGCTCTTGGAGATTATCCACTTCTTTCTTAAGCCTGCTGATCTCTGACTCTTGCAGGTTCATTCTCTCCATAGACTTGGTCAGGTCTGTTGCTCCTTCTGGTAGGGGCACTGCTGTTGCAGATGGAATGACTGTCACTATTGTTGTGCTCAATCCTGCAATTGGGATAGCACTCAATGGAATGCCTTCCATTGGCTTTGCCTGCTCTTTCTCCTTTAGCAGTCTCTCCATCTCCGCCTCCATCTCCTTTAACTGCGCATTCTGTTCGAGGAGTAATTTCAGCATCTCATCCTTTTCACCTTCCTTTTTAGCTATTTCCTTTGCCTGACGGTCTTTTGTTGGAGGGAGATTTAGCTATTTTCTCAATTATGCAATGTCATAATTTTTCTTTTTAATCATCTCTTCGGCAGCCTTGACGTTCGTCGGGTCGTAACCGATCTTGAGGACCATCTCCTCCAACGTCTTTATCCTGTTGTCTTTTGCAAAAGAAGATATTTTTTCTAACTTAAGTTGGGTCTGGGCATTGTTCAAAGCTATCTGAAACTTTGATGCAGAAACTGAAGCGTGGGCCAAGGTGTGGAAAATCATTTCCCTAGTTTGCTTGTGCAGATCCATCTGATCTGCTGGATGCACATCCTTTGCTTGAAACTCAAACGTGGCCCTTTTGTAATCTGATATCACCTTGGGATCAGGCACTTGTGCTTGGAGGAAAGCCATATGCATCCTACGACTGCTTCTGGAACTGTGCATATGTGCTGCTAGTGAGCGTCTGGTTCTTCTTCTTGATCAAGTCATATTTTTCAAAAATGCCCAACTTGGGCCCAGTCTTGCTTGGCGGAGTATCTAAGGGAGAATCTGTGGGTTTTATTTCTTTTTTTGCTTCCTTGAGATGACTAGAGCCGAAAGGTAAAGTGAATTGCTTGGCCCCTGTGGTGGTCACTGTGGTAGTCACTGTGGTAGTTTCTACTGTTGCATCGGGCGTTGAAACTGTCTTCGGTTTTTTGGAGTGAATTTAAAATTCGTCTGATGACACCTCTGTTACAGGAGGAGATGACTCCTGTCGGGGCCTCTTCTCCTGGAGGACCTGGGGTGTGGAAGAGGGCAGCGCACTTGTTGAGGGCTCCTACTGTTCCAAGTCCAATAGAGTGTCTGGCAACCATATAGCTTGATTCGCAAATTTCTCGATCTCTGGCTTAGACTCATGAGCATACAGGGTATTTTTGTTTTTCACCTTCATCTATGAAATGATCCCATACGGATCATAGTGCCAGATGAAACTCGTGGAGAATTTCATCTCCTTCAGCATTCTATCTGCTTCTTCCCCTGTGCCTCGACTATTGCAGATGAAAGGACCGATTTGTCCCTTGATTCTCAATTGTTGTTTTTTCTTAAGGGAAACAAAATGAATATCATCAGAGTTCATCATCTGCCTAATATACTCTAGTGAAAAAATCCTTACTGACACGTATCGAGGTAGTTTGTAGGGCGCCAATTCGCACCCAAAGACTCTGATTTCAGTGTGATTCTGGCACAGGTACCAGTCTCCTGTCTTAACGTTGTCCGAGAGATGCAGAATTCTCTGGACTTCATTAATTATTCGTGGCTCCGGCATGCCACTCAACATACTTACCACAGGGTGGTAAAACTGGTCAATGAACACTGTGAATTTGTATTCAACAGAATTATGTTTCAGAAGAGAAGTCCACGTTGTGACTGGCTGGGGCCTCCCGTCGGCGTCCATCTTCTGCATGGAGAAATTGAACCTGTCTGCTTGGAAGTAGACGAACATGTAAGACAGAATGGATGAATACCTGAACATTCCTTCTGTGGCGAAATTAACAAATTGTTCATGGATATTATTGGCCAAGAAGGTACTGTAGTCGAACTGAGTGGTCGGCTGCTCATCATTTGAGAAGATGGACAGAAAACTCAGGATGGGTTCATCTACCCATTGATCAGAATAGTAACCAAGCAGGGCACACAAAGAAGAAATGATTTGATTTCCTCTGGTGGAAAACATTGAAGAAGGATATGGGGGATTTGTGGATGGAAGTGGAGCGGAAGTGGGGAGAAAGAGCTCGAATATCTGAGCTCTCTGAGGGAAAGTCATTTTCTGGTATAGCTCGGTGAGGATTTCTAAATTGAATGGGGACACAGATTCCACGCGGTTAATTTGCATCATCTGGTCAATATCTTCAAGGGTGATGAAGAAAAGGACGTCTCCGGATGAAGAAAGTATGGCTTTCTGGTCTGGGACGTAATGGGCCTGGCATTTGAGGGAAAACTCAGGGAAATTATGAATCTGGGGGAAGAGATACAAGGGCAAATTGGACTCCCAGAGTCCAATTTCGTCACTCTGGTCCAGGAACACCTCCCGGAGCCACGACTGGAGATCAGAAAAGTCGAAACTGCATATAGTATCGACTATCAAGCGATCTTTGTCGACCAGGGGAATTTTATCCAGGTCAACCGGAGGAGGAAGGAAAGGATTCTCTTCCTCTTCAGCTTTCTTTGTCTTAGACACCATTTCGACAACTATACCTACAATAAAAAATACGTTAGTGGGGTCGAATGACTGTAGGTGAAAGCGATGCGGGAGAAATGGAAGGATAGGAGGTTTCTGGCGCGGTGGATGAATAACGAATACAAGGGGAAAATGGCAGTTTTATTCAAAAATGGGCCGGTTTGTCACGAGAAAACGGTCAGCATGAAAACGGGCATATTATCCAGTGATTAATGGACAACGGGCCACTTGGGGTGATATGGCAGGTGACGGCGGCCCAAGTATACGGACAACTGACGTGGAGGTTGGTGATTGGGGGTAAAAGTCGCCAAGGGAAGCTGTTCATGAATGAAGGGGGTTAGGTACTGACAACAGGGACTGACAGAAGTTATGGGAGAAGACATGACCTCGGGATAAAGTGGAACAAGTAGACTTAGTGGAAGGTGACGTCCAGAAGTGACGGGATGTCAGGCAGCGTGTGGAGGATGGGACCTCTGGAACAATAGAAAAATGACACATGTACCAAGGGGGCCCCTCATAAGGAATATTCATTCCGAACCCCCCCCCCCC
>ML777620.1:307473-331740 GCA_009831015.1 Picea engelmannii
CCAATTCCGAAGCCCCCCCCTCCATTAAAGGCAGAATGTAGGGGGGGGTCCGGAATTCAATGTGAACTGTCGATTTCAGTGTACTGTTCTCGGCCTTCTAGATGTGCACCCAAGTTATTATCAATTCCGGACCCCCCCCCCCCTCCGTTAAAGGTAGAACGGGTGGGGGGGTCCGGAATCCAATGTGGGCCGTGGATTCACGCGCTCTTCTCGGGACCGTCCAGATCTCCGTGAATATTATCACCGATTCCGGACCCCCCCCTTTTTGGTTAAAAGAAGAACACTAGAGGGGGTCTAGAATGCTTTGTGATCCGTCGATCTAGGCGCCATGATCTGGACCATTGCAAGTTGAGTGTAACATAAAATGGGAGCGAAAAAAAGTCATGTGTAGGAAAACTTAGAGTTAATGCTTTCTTATGGGTTTTTTCCAATTTTGTCTTAGACATCGCCAAGGGGACATAACTTTAGCTATCCTTAGGCAACGGGGACTTGATGCAACATTTTATTCAAGTGGGTTTTATTTGGGTAAGATAAGCAAAGCAATTAATATACATTCTACCCTACTTCACAAGACAATTAACCCAGCTTAGACTGTTGGGTTAAGATATTATTCTTCCTAAGGGATATCTGACCAGGATTAGACAGTCTGGTCAGATTTATTCACTAATTCTATCCTAGGGGCTATCTGACCAGGATTAAATGGTCTGATCAGATGTATTCACTAACCTATCAACATTAAAAATTTATAAGAACTTGGTCATGCTTGAAAGGTATGACCAAGTTGCTATTATTGCATGGGGCTTTTGTTTCCATTATTTTATGCCCTCTTTTCTTTTCTTTTTCTTTTTGCAAAAATGAAGAATAAATTTCCAATAAGAACACTAGATACAGATAATACAATAATATCCAAGTCATAAGTTGATTCCCATATTTTATGGGGTGATAACAGGTTGGATTACCGTAAATCAATGTGTGAGCAACCATGGTTTTGAAACCACTTAGTAGAACACACCCAAGTGCAACATTATATTCTTCTCTGTAAAATTTTCCATTGAAGTGATCGTACTTGAAAGTGTCAGTTCTAGGCCTAATAGTACCATGGTCGATCAATCAACTACTTCATCAGGAAATCATTCTTCCTAGTTTAAGCAAAACAAACAACTTGAAATTCGACGATATTAATCAACCTTTAACCTATCTATCTCTGCTATGCCTTGTTAATGTCAACAATGGAAAATTTTAGAAGGCAAAATTAGAGAAGTTGGTGCAGGAAGGCATCTCTGTCGAAAAAAATATTGCATTATGAAGCATTTCAAACATTCTCCATTTGATGCTTTATATGCTTTTTTGTGGCTTTAGATGTGTTTGGATGTATGCTTTTTTCATGGCTTTAGATGTGTTTGCATGTATTCTCAATGCAATTTATACTATATGAATTGTGTCTCGATTTATCTCCTTTATTGATGGTTGTTAGATTGTTATGCAAGAATTTTTGGGACAGGACTATCCAAGGACCATCCAAGGTCACCCATGAGACGCAAAAAATTAATTGACCCAAAATTATAATAGGGTATAATCGGGTGTACTTAGGTAGGTGAACCAAAGTCCTGCACTAATTTCCAAGAAGCTTGTATTAAATTAATTAAAGAAACCAACCTGCAGAAACTTTTGTAATTGAACTTCAAGAATTTTATTTTTGTAATTTGTAAAATCCCCCATGTCAATCTTAGACCACAAGGAAAACTTTACTTTAAGATCCATTTAATGAACCTCTAAAGAGGCTCCCCCTCTTTCCTTATAGAGTAAACTACGAGAGACTTGAACAAAAGAGTACATGATTTTATTTTGTGAAGGAGTGGGTTAATTTGGGAGCAATATTTCTTCAGTTATTTTTGAGGTAGTTTTTTTGGCAGTTTTTAAATTTTCGTTCAATCAAGACTTTGATCAATTTTCTAAGCATCTGAGTTGATTTAAAATTGGGCAAAACCTCCGAGGTATGTATCTGAAATGCATGGAACTTTGATTCATGCAAAACTCAGACTACCCCTGAAAATTTGGCAGGATTCAGACCTATTTTCTTGCCTCAAGAGATGAACTCTATAGAAAATTACTCCGAAATTAACCTACTCGTTTTGGGAATGTGTGGTCTTACAACTTTGGTTGTGTACTTTCTTACAGTTTCATTTTATTTTGTGAATGTAGGCTCTTACAGTGTGTGTTGTTATAGCTTTGGTTGTGTGAATGTATGTCTTTACAGGTTCATTTTCCAATTACAGTTATAGCTTTGGCTATGTACTTTCTTTTAAAACGCATACCAGGTTGTATAACATGGCCTCCATAGGAGATAAAAGCACAAAGGGCATCAACCATGGCCTCAATAGCAAATAAAATCACATGAACACTGATACCGACCATAGAAATAGGAATACGATGGTGCCATACCGAGATCGAGACTAAACCGACCGAGAAAAGTAGGAAAACAATGTACAACCTAGAGCAGAGCAGACCGGTCGTTGCAATATTACAGCCAAGTAAGGATAAAAAAAATTCCGTGTGAAAATCAAAATTTCTTATTAGTGAAATGTAGAAGAAAGTAGAAAAAATAAAGATAGTGAGGGTGTAGTAAAACAATGGATGCTTGAGATCTGTCTCTTGAATTTGTGCAGAAAAGAATTAACCGTGTAAGAAATTTGGGTTGCATTCTTATAAATATTACAGTTTATTATATACTTTGAATTGTATTACCATAAAAATTAGAGAGATTTTGATTTATGAAACATTTTAGATAGATTTTGATTTTTGAAACATTTTAGTATGATTTATAATAATTTTTTATTTCATAATATTGTTTTTTAGACATAAGTTTTTAAGTATATGATTTTATTTTAACAATTAAAATTATTAAATTATTATTTAATATGATTATCAAATTTTAAAATAAAAATTGACTTTTAAATAATCATATTTGAAATAAATAAAATTTATCAATATATAAATTATTTGAAAATGAATAAAATTTATTAATATATAAATTATTTGAAAATGAATAAAATTTATTAATATATAAATGAGGACTTAGTTTAAAGGTTAACTTTCAAAATAAATGGGACAATCAAAATATCAATATATATAAATGAAAATAAAATAATTTAAAATAAATTTAATTTGGAGCATTAATTTTTGATGTAAATAGAAAGTTGTAGGGTGTTCATAGTGTAAAGTTTTAGTTTAAAAAAAATAGACAAATATAAATAAATTTTAATTTAAGATTCATTTAATGACCTTCTTTTTGAGGTTCCCCTTCTTTTCTTATAAAGTCAAGTGGAAGTCACTAAATCTGTTATAATTATAATTGAGTTTTTTCAACAATATTGATGTTATTATAATTGAGTTTTTTCAACAATATTGAGGTTATTATAATTGAGTTTTTTCAACAATATTGAGGTTGATGTTATAATTTTAATTGAGTTTTGTAATCATATTGGGGTTATTATACTTGAATTTTTTTAACAATATTGAGATTAGATTTTTAGTATATAATTCAATTAAATATTAAATTTAACATTTAAAATTAACAAAATCATTATAAAATTTATCATGTTTCATGAATTTTTTTAATATAGATAATATTTTTAAGATTTCTTTATAAAGTGAAATGAGATACTAAATCTGTTATAATTATAATTGAGTTTTTTCAATAATATTTGAGTTGAATGCTTAGTGTATAATTCGATTTATACATTAAATTTAACATTTAAAATTAACAAAATCATTATGAAATTTATGATGTTTCATTAAAAGTTGTAATATAGATAATATTTTTAAGATTGCAGAAATACAAAGGTATGACTAATCATAATTATAAATGAAGTTTTCAAAAATATAAATATCTCAAAGATAATTTAATTTAAATATTAAACTTAACATTTGAATTAACAAAATCATTATAAAATTTAATATACTTCATAAAAATGTGTAATATATATAATATTTTTAAAATATTAAAAATATTAAAAATATAATTAAATCTGTAAAAATTGGAAATAAAACATAAAACATATGGATGTTTAGGGTATAATTTAGTTTAGATATTAAATTTAACATTTAAAATGAATAAAATCATTATAAAATTTAACATGTTTTATTAAAAAAATTATAATATAAATAATAAAATCATTATAAAAAAAATTACAATATAAATAATAAAATTATTCTAAAATTTAACATATTTGATAAAAAATTATAATATAAATAATATTGTTTTTAAAAACAAATTAATATAAAAACACAAATAACAAAATTATTGAAAAAATTAATTAAATTCAAAAATATTAAAAACAAAATTAATTTAAAAAATTTAAAACAACAAAATTATTTAATAAAATAATTAAATCTAAAGTAAATTTAAAACAAAAATTATTTTAAAAATTTAATCATACTTTCTAACTTGAGAAGATAGCTTCCTAACTTGAGAACATCGTGTACATGAAGAGTAGATAACAAATTGAAAATAATACAAAGTTTAAATAAATTTGACCAGCTGTGAATTACAGTAAAACGACTGAGGTTGTTTTAGGTATAATAAATGATTAGGTATAATAAATGATCTTTTGTAGTAAAACCTCTCTGCCGCATACTTTTAGGAGAGAAGAAAAAAATCATAATCATATTATTCTGGAGAAGTTATGGAAAAACCAAAATACTTTATGACATTGACATTCAGAATATGAGAAGCTTCGAGAAACCAATAAACAAACATGGAGGAGTGTGTACGAACCAGGAGAAGCAGACTAAAGCTTAGGAAAGAGCAATCACTCAAAACTATGTCGAAATCACTTGAAACAAACCATCAAAATAGAAGTCAGATTGAATCCTACTGAAAGCGCTGATCATTTTTCCAGTGCTGGAAAGCAAAATATATTAAAATTTAAAGTTATAATATTCAATCATAATGAAGATTATACAAAACAACCATTTAAAGACAGAAAAACGGTATGAATAATATATCATAAGCAAATAAATAAAAACATAAAATTAAAGAAAAGAATCGCCAATAAAATCCTTCCCTAAGTAAATACAGATCAACCAAAACACACCCCAGAAATGAAAACGCCTAACAGCAACATGAGAAGCCGACAGTGCAGCTGTTTTAGGTATAATAAATGATTTTAAGCAGTTGTTTAGGTATAATAAATTATTTTAAGCACTAAAACCTTTCAGCACTAAAACCTCAGTTGCAGCTGTTTTAGGTATAATAAATGATTTTAAGAACTAAAACCTTTCAGTTGCATTTGAGAGGAAAAAAATCATAATCATAATTATAATAATATTATTTTGGAAAATCTACCAGAAACCAAAATACTTCATGGGATTGACATTCAAAATAGGAGAATCTCAGAGAAACCAATAAATGGAGGCGAGTGTACGAACCAGGAAGATTTGAATAAAGCGTAGGAAAGAGCCATCCGTGAGAACAAGGTCGAAATCACCTGAAACAATCCATCAAAATAGAAATCAGATTGAATCCTCGAATCATTTTTCCAATTCTGGAAAGAAAAATATATTAAAATTTAAAGTTATAATATTCAATCATAATGAAAATTAAACTAAGCAACCATTTAAAGACCAGAAAAAACGATAACAATAATCTATCATAAACAAATAAATAAAAACATAAAATTAATGAAAATCTACCATAAAAACATAAAACTAATCTACCATAAACAAGAATCGCCAATAAAATCCTTGTCTAATGAAATACAGATCGACCAGAAAACACAAGGCAGAAACGAAAACGCCTAACAACAACATGAAAATCCGACAATGAATATGGGGAAGGGAATATGGGTTTATATAGGAATTCATAGTGTAGGTAAGCCGTTGGATTGTAACGGTTATAAGATCTACGGATATTAGAAAAAGGCCATCAGAAACCAAGTTTCTTCCAAACCCCAGTGGGATTTTTATAACCTGTTTTTTCTAACCATGCTTTTCTGAGATGGGATGGAGCGGTATGGAGTTTCGACCAAGTTTCGACGAGATGGAGCGGTTTGGATCATGGTTGCTTTTTTGAGACTCGATGGAGCGGGTTGGATCATGCTTTTCTCTTCCAAATCCCATGGTTGCTTTTTTGGATCATGCTTTTCTGAGACGGGACATAGTTGTTTGTGGTATCGTTAGCAAGCAACGGTCATAAACATATCTAGTTGGCGTCGACAGCCACCTGTCAAACAATTTTTTTAGTTAGATGCGTCCATGTTAAGCGCTGGAATAATGTAGGTTATATTGTAACTTTTTATTTCAAATTACTTTTGTCTTATTCACAAAGGTTTTAAGATATTTTCTATTGTTTTATATACATTATTTTTTATAATTTTATTATTATTTTGTAATGTTTTATATATTGTGTATTAAATTGAATTTAAAAAAAAAAAAATCTGTAATTTTTTAAATAGATAATAAATTTTAATTTGACAAATTTTGTTTGATTTCAAAAATATTTAGACTAAAATAAGATTAATTTAAAATTAAAAACTTCAAAAATATTTCATAACACCAAATAATCAATATAGTATAGGATGGGAAAACTTCTTCCACACCAGTAATTATGCCACTAAGTTATCTTGCTCATTCAAGGGTAATACTCCCAGTCCCATCCAATTAGCTAGGGGTATGTTTGAGCTTGCATGATATCAATTGATCATTCCATTTAGACGCAATTTTTTTCTTTATTCCCTATGAGTTACATGGTGATTCAACTTTCATGAGTCAACCATCTCATGATGATTCAACGTTCACCATTCAACCATCTCAGCCATGGTATATTTATTCTATCTAGAAATAACACGTGCACTTGATATATTATGCTTTCACTATACACGTTCATTTTACTTTGGTTTAATATGCAATACTTCATATGTTGTGCTATGTTTGTCATTAAGAAATGGTGCTATAACTTATAAGATAGTCATGAAAATGGTAAAGATTCAAGTGTTATTTAATAAAAGGTCTGTAATGTTAACAATTTTATGTTTTGTCTCATTTTACCATGAGGCACATGACTTTTTCTTTAATGATGTGATGGGTCTTCAGTTAGGATATAGTCTAGCATGGGTAAGGAGATAACAATACTTGAAAAATAACTATATTACTATGTAACAATAGAATGAAAAGGAAAAGGAGAAGATGACTACATTGCACATTAGAAGATGACTACATTGCTTTGTAACAACACAACGAAAAGGAAACTGAGAAGATGACTATATTACTCTGTAACAATGCAACGAAAAGGGAAAAAGGAAAATATGAGCCATACTTGTAGCCTATTGGAACCAACAAAATTGTCAATTACCAACGTAGAAAAAATCACTTACCTCCATCACATTCTTCATCAATCCATGTCCATTTTAGAGTAGAAATATTATCCTCCTCCTTATCCTCCACCTACCTATATCCAAAACAAACAGATCAACACATATTATTATCAAACAAAACAAGAAATCATGGAAACAAATTTAAATAAAAAACAAGGATTCCCCCCACCTCGGCCACCAACCCGTACATACCTCCTTGGTTTCTCATACAGGAAGAGATGCCTTATCCACAAATTACCCTGCCCCTTGACCCTAAAAATAAAAGAAATAAACAATAAAATCCGACAAAAGGAAAAACATGGCCATGCTACAAAAAAAACAAAGAAAATAAAAATCAAAACACTCCACAATAAAGAAAAAGTGTGAACCCACCTCAAAATCAAAATCAAACCTCCAAACCCTAAATTTTCAACTCTTCTCTAATTTAGCTTCACCGACTCCATGAAATGATTGCTTCTTCCTCCCAATGTAGCCAATACAAAGAAGGACATGGATCAACTCTCCTTTCATTTTTCTTCACCAACTCCAGAAAATGATGCACACTTCTTCCTCCCCGAATGTAGCAACCTCCATCCCTAACTTCTAAATTAGGATTTTCTTCTAGCCTCACAATGGTACCATTGGAACACATTGCCAAATGGAAGAAAGTACGATTGACTCACTCTAAGGGATGAACATGACATCAATTACTTATTTGGACTTATCTTCTTCACAAATCCATTTGTAGAGTTACCCACTCTAGGCACTCTTAAAGAGGCTTTCTCATCGAGTAGTATCTTTTGTACTCATTTTCAAATGCGATGTTGTCGCATTGGTACATGTTGGCTGATGACAATGCCACCTTTCAAAACACGCTTGGAATAATTATTTCTATTTTATTAAATATTTTTTTTTCTTTTTCTAATTTAATTTTATTTCATATTATTATACATCAATGGTAAATGATTCAATTTGAATTACAAAATAATTGACATATTTTAAAAAATTGTAAAATATTGTTGAAATTTGTGTCCCAAAAAACCATTTTTAGAGTGAGCTTGTTAAGCATCTATGTCATCAAATATTAACATTATGTTTCCATTTACTGGTTTTGCTAAGCATTTTGGTTATGATTTTGAAGGTGATGTCACTATTTTGAAGCTATTATCTTTGTCTAACTTTTTAGTTGCAAGACCCAACGTTTACATTTCATTTCTTCTAGATAATATAGAATGTTGATACATGGATATTGTCTTATCCTCGATGCCATGTACACGATTTTAATCCCTGGGGTTAAATGCAATTATTTACGATTAATTCTTTCTTTTGTTTGGGGATGGATTCTTTAACTATGTGTTCTATTGTTTGAATGTTGATGGACGATTAGTGCAAGATTGTTGTTTGTTGGTGATGAAACATTCATTTTATGAATGCCAACGTATTCCCGTAAAGAGAATTATTAATCCTTCCACAATAGTAGTGTTACATGATGTCTGTGAATGGATAATTATCATTGTAGGATGTCATTGGGCAGTAGAGGGTACAATTGTAGCATGTAACTCATGTCACTCTAGCCTTTATCCCTTCTAAGAATGAAGTCATGTGTATGACTATGTGAATGTTTTTAGGGGTCTAAAGCTATAGACATCCTCATAAATCATATAAACAAGTAACCTTGTCTTAGGAATACTTGAATCTAATATACTCACATGAGAAAGAGTTAAAGAGCTTGGTTTTGACTTGCAAAATGCAATATTGGTTGTGGAATTCCTTTGGAAAATAATACTTCATAAATATGTAGTTGGTTATCACCTTTGAGAATATATTCATGCTTGCATGGCTTTGGCATTGGGTTGTGGAAATTTCTCTTGAAAACTCCTTCAATATCTTCTCAAAAGGTTTGTTCGAGAATGGATATGATAGGAAGACCCCCTCTAGTTTTTCCTAAGAAGAATTGTGATGGAGTAGGACAAGGATTTGAAACAAAATCCTCAGTAAATGAATAATGCATGGAATTTGTTATATTTCCAAAACATATGTTGTTGATTGTGAGTTAAAATAGTGGCATAAATCCTTAAAATTCCGTTGGAAAACACTTCGAAATTTTTATGAAAAGAGTTGTCCTTTTCTGAATATCATTGCATAAATAAAATTTTAGTGCGATACAATATCTATCGCATGAGTAAAATTTCAGTGTGATACAATTTGTATCCCAAGGACATAACTTGCATGCAATGTGATGTTTATCTCCCAAAAAAGACTTGGAAACTTAGAAAAAAATGAGGAAGTTTGTGTATCTGAGGAAGAAGATATTTGTTGTAGTGTGATGTATCGCACTAAAATAATTTTGGTGTTGTACACCACAAGACAAGAAAGTTTCTGGCGATTCGATAAAGGAAGAAAATTAGTTGTAGATATGAGAGAGATCAAGAAACAGGCACAATGCTTACTGGATCAAGGGGTCATCGGGCCCAATTCATCTCCTTTTGGTTCTCCAATCATGATGGTGCCAAAGAGTGATGGAACATGGGGAATGTGTGTCAATTACGAGGCCTTAAATAAAATCATGGTGAAAAATCGATACCCTCTTCCTCGTATATATGATTTACTTGATCGGTTAAACAATGTTGCTTATTTCACTAAGTTGTATTTGCACAGTGGATACCATCAGATCAGGGTTGCAGAACATGATGCATGGAAGATTGCCTTTAAAACCAATCAGGGATTGTTTGAGTGGTTAGTTATGTCATTTGGGCTCTCTAATGCTCCAACAACTTTCACGCATGTGATGAATGATGTATTCAGGCCTTTCCTAGATGATTTTTTGATTCTATATTTAGACAACATTCTTACTTTTAGTGGGACTTGGGATGAACATGTGATGCATGTAAATAAAGTATTGGATACTTTGCAAAGGGAAACGTTGTATGTAAAAAATTTTAAATGTGAATTTTGAAAGACTGCACTTGTGTACTTAGGTCATATTGTAGAAGGAGGACAATTAAAAATTGATCCTTCCAATATTGATGTAATTGTAAATTGTCCTGAGCCAAAAAGTGTAACCGAGATACATAGCTTCTTAGTTGCAGTCCAATATTGGAGGAGGTTCATTTCAAATTTCTCCTTGATAGAAAATCCTTTGCATGCCTTAATCAGTGTGAAAAACAATTTTCAGTGGGGAGAAAAGAAACAAAAATATTTTGACACTTTGAAGGAAAATATCAGTACCACACCAATATTAGCACTTTCGAATATTCAACAAACCTTTGAGATTGAGACAAATGCCATAGGATACGCAATGGGTGAAGTATTGATGTAAGTCTATCTGTTACCACTCTAAATATTTTCCTACAAGTGAATGAGTCTATGTAATATGACAATCTCACACTTCTCTTGTGTGTGGGCATTTTGGGGTAGGAAAAAATATGGCTCATTTACAGAGGTTTTGTTATTGGCCTCAAATGAAAGAAATTTTAACTAAATATGTAAAGGGGTGTGTGATGTGTTCTATTTGTAATCCCACTAATAGAAAATTGGGTCTATACTCACCACTACCTATTCCATCCCATCCATGGGAAAGTATCTCCATGGATTTTGTAGGGGGTTTATCAATTTTAAAAGGGGGTCATGACTATTTGTATGTCGTAGTGGATAGGTTCAACAATATTTGTATCTTAATGCCATGTAAAAAGTAGATCACTATTGAGTAGGATGCTAATCTATTCTTTTAGTATGTTTGGGTTCACTTTGTGAGATACTCGATTCCTTGGGGAGTTTTGGACAAGCTTGTGGAGAATGATGGACACCAAATTGAAGAGGAGCATTTATTTCCATCCATAGACCGATGGGCAGATAGAGTTTGTAAACCGAACAATAGTACTTTTTATTGGAGGCTACTACAACAAGCATCCCAGGTTATGGGATGAAAAAATACCCTATGTACAACATGCTTACAATCATGCATTACATTTCTCCACTCAATGTTCTCCTTTTGAGACATGTTTTGGGTACCTACCTAAAGTTCCTTTGGAATTGATGTATGGGAGAGATGTATATTCAAATGAAGGAAGAAATGAATATAGAGCCCGCAAGTTCATGCAGAGGATCCAACAGGTGCACCGAGAAGTCAAGGAACAGTTGGAGAAAATTCAAGCACAGTATAAAGCTTGGCATGACAAACAAAGGGTTGATCATCATTTCCAAGCTGGAGACTAGGTATGGCTTCACAACAACAACAAGAGATTGAAGGGTCAAGGCAAGAAACTCAAGCCCATTCGTTATGAAACCTTCACTATTTTGGAGAAACGTGGTGCCAATCATGGATGATTTTAGGGGATAAATTTCGCTCATGGGCTAATTTTCCATGGTTTTTCCAAAAACAAGATTTTCTATTTTAAAAATGATTTGCCCAAATTCTATAGGATAAAATTATTTTACCTTAAAAATCGCCAAAATTTTATAAAAACTATATAAAATCCTTAGAAATTTGAATATGTTTACAAAAATATCACCAAACCTTTATAGTTGTCATATCAAGGATAAGTAAGATTCACCAAGGTTTCTACATTTTAAAATAAATTTCCATCCTTAAAATCATTCTTGGTGCCAATGCTTTTCCTGTGGATATTCCACCTTATATGCATATTTACTCAGTTGTAAATGTGGAGAACTTGAAACGTTTTGATCCTCCCATGATCATGGATCAGGATGAGGAAGTTTAAATAACTTCAGTTGATGAGTTTTCTCCTGATTACTTGGATTAGTTAAAGGAAGATATCAACCTGGACAGAAGGACAAGGACTTCACATAGGGCTGATGTTGATTATCTTTGAGTAGGCTTAAAGAGTGCACTTCCAAGCAAGGCAAAGTGGATTGAGAAGGACAAGGTGAGGGAACTTTTACCTCACTTATATGTTAAATTTTGAAATCTTTTGGTTGTCCAAAAAGATCTCAGTGGGAAGTTGTTATCCAAAAAGGATCCAGAGAAGACTAAGGACAACTCATGAAGATCAGAATGGCCTCAATAGACATAGAAAGGGGAAAAATTAAAATTTCTAAAAAATCAGTGAAAATGACATCATCACGAAGAGCGCGTCACAAGATTTCAGATGGATCAAATGACATTAGGGATCGAAATATATTCATGGCTAAAGTTTGGTCAACCTAACCTAGTCAGCAGGGGGATGGGTCGGCATTCGTACTGCTGACGTCAGCATCAATACAGATGACATCAACATCCGTAAAACATATGTGGCATGCACAAGAGGTGACACTTGTCATGTTGATGTCATCATGACATCAACATGGTAACATGGCAGGACTAGAGGCTTCCACATGTCACTCATATTTAGCATTTCTGGGTCCTTTCGTGGACCAATAAAATTGCACCACGTGACAGTCTGTACACTGATGTGGAATGTTGAATTGGAAAATGATTTGTTAGACCATACACTAACATGGAAGGATGATTGTATAGTGGTTCATGTGGCCCAATGGTTGGTTTCCACGTGATAGTGGAAAAATTCCCAATGACAACCCGAGAGCAAATTTTCCAAAAATATATATAGAAAAGGATTTGGTGGATACGCCAAATCTAGCGGGACCCCACCAAATATGACGACCAACCATCGTATCTAGAACACTGCTAAAATCGCCAGAAAAAAATGTTTCAAATATACACATTGTTACAACGAATACCGAAAAAGGGGAGGCCCGCGGGCTCGACCCTGAGACCTCCCCCTCTATTAACTCCTTAATATATGCTCTCATAACCATAAGGCCAATGGCCTTCGATTGATTACAAGGCCATGATTTTTTATTAAAAGGTGAATCCACCCATGTTGCAAGGGGGCAGGCGAGGGTATGGACCAAAAAAGTTTTCGAGACAAATTCTCATCATTTATTGCAGGTTGTAGGGAACGTAAATCGAGACAAAGTTTCTCTTAGGCTTGGGAGTGCCAAAGTCGGATCAAAGCATGGAGATAGTCATTTTTGGGTAATATGACACAACAAATCCAGTGATGTTGTTTTTTTTCTGATTTGAACAAAGCTTTTGCAGCTTGATTTCAAAATGAGGTATACTTATGTATTTTTCCAAATTCTTTTGTTGAGTTAATAAGAAGGCCTACCCATTTGAGAGAAGGATGTGAAGACGTAGTCCACCAGGTACGAACTCCGTTATCAAGTTTTTGTGTTCATATTGATGCGTATGTCTCTTCATTATTGATATTTTCCTTGTTTAATGGTGTGCGTTAATTTATTCTCATTTATAAGTACTAGCCTTGTATTAATTTCTGCTAATGTTTGTACAATGTCATCTATTATCCACCTGTTCTTCCACAAAACATAAACCAAAAAAAATTTCTTCTATTAAGAAATTAGAGTTTGACATGTCACCGTATAAAAAAAATGTATGAAAAAAATGATCAGAGACTGGTCCCCATGACCATGTAGCTTGCGACGAGAGCAAAAAAAAATAGAAAAACTGGAGGAGATAATATTTGGGTGAGCTAGGGAAACCATGGATGTTGTAGGCCAGGATGAACTTTTGGCCTCATTTTGGGCATCAATTCCATGCAGAAGCATCCCCCAATGCATCAAACAAAATATCCATTATTTGTTCGAGGATGCGTTGAGACTGCAGTTGGTCTTCTTTATTTTTCCTAATTTCGAAAATGATTTGGAGGTGCTTGTCCAAGAGTCGATTTGTGGAGATAAGAGGTGGCTCTTCCCCCTTGTCCTCTCCAATGCTCTTCATATGCTCCTCCACCTACTAGCTTGAAGGGAATTTCTTCCTCCACCATGTAGCTTCCTGTGCAAAACACATGGTCCTATGGATGGATTTTGTGGGGTGGAAAGAGGATTAGTGTGAAGAGGAGTGCTCTCTTTCGAAGGTGGTGTCTCCTCTTTTACCGAATGGTTTCCATGGATCAAAGGATGAGAGTGAGTGGGTGACGATGGAAGCTTAGGCAACCCCTACCTATTATTCCTGACTAGTATGAGAGTCAATTGGGAGGGGGTGAGTATAACACATATAGAGAGGGCCATGTAATACAACGAGCCTCTCATGTACTTCCCCCTTTCTCTTGACATGGTGGAGGGATTTTGGAGGTTGGTCTTTGGAGGAGTGAAGGAGGAGGGTAGAGGGACTAGTGGGAAGAGCCTAGGAGAGCCTGAAAGAGTCATGGAGCAAGAGAAATTGTAGGGGAAAATGAAGAGAATTCGCCTGAGAGAGATAAGGGGTAGGAGCACAACTGCAGAGGGAAAATGAGAGAATTCTCCTGAGAGAGCCATGGATCAAGCGTAGTTGCATAGGGAAAAAGAGAGAATTTTCACAAAAGAGAAAAGGAACAAGACCAAATGCAAAGGGGGAATGAATGAATTCACCAAGGCATTTTCTCTCTTAGTGAAACTCAAATTGATATATAGGCTAGCCATGAGAGCCGAGGTGATGACTTCCATAAGCCTGGTGCCTAGCACAATACACTTGGTATGGCTTACTCGGGGGGCAATAAAATATGCAAGGTTGTCGAGACACACTTCCATTACTCTTTGTTGCGTGTGAGTCATTCTGAAATAATGGTTGGAGGGCTGGCAGTCGGGGTTATTAACTCTCGTTTCCACCCCATGCAATCCTTCCTCTAGCTCTGTCTACTTGTCACCCCATCCAGGGAACAATTTCTCCCATTTGAACAAATTTTGGTCTCTTACTTGTGATCCAATAATTTTGGGGCTCATGATCTTACCATGGTCCCTTGGATAGTCTATATCATTCCCAAGGATGAGGGGGACCTTGGTATGATTAAAGTAGAAACCCAAGAAATCATTTTGGATACTAAATGAGTGGTTGGGTGTTTGCAAGGCTCATCGCCTTGGCATTTTCGATGCATCATAGATTGATTTCATCCCATCATGTTGTAAAAGTAAAGTAATTATTTGGTTTATGTGATATTATTTATTCTCCTTATAATTTCCATATTTCAGGGCCCTTCATCTTCAAGAGTATCAGGACATCTTGGAGGAGGATGGTAGGTTTGGTTTGTTGATAATGGTCAGGTAGTATATTAGGGTAGCATATGGCAAGGAGGAAAACTTGGAGTTCGAAATAGGAGGGTACCTTCATATTTGACATCCCTCATTTTTAGGCTAGGAGGCTTAACAGAAATAATATTTTATTCTAGAGGGATATTTGGGATTCCAAATCTTGTTCTTAGAAGACCTGGAATTTAGTGACTAGGGAGTTTGCATTTTATTTTACATATTCGAATACCTTGATGGAGATTATTAGGCTCGTACACAAAGAGGATATTTTTTATATGAACATTGATATCGCTAGTCCATTTTGGCGAGATTAGGAGTGGAGTTTTAGACATCCCTTGACTTAACATGATTCATGTAAGATCTACTCCATTCTACATCAATAACATGAATTAGGTACCATTCTTAATTCCAAGTTGATTTCTTTGAATGGAGAGAGCCATTGGATTCATTAGTTTCATAGGTTATATTTGATTCAATTTTGTTGTTGGTCTTATTATTTTAGCTCCAAGGGTATTAGTTGTCAAGGCCATGATTTCAAAAAAATTATAATTGTGTCCCTAGAGAAAAGCAGAAAACTACTAGGAGCACCACTTTTCAATTTAGATGACAATTTTAAAGTTTTGGTTGCGATGGTAGCACTTGTCAAGCCGAGAGGTTTCAAATAAGTTGCAATTTTCCTGTCAAAAATAAAAAATGGTGTTACTATTAGCACCACTTCTTGATTCAATTGTTGATTTTAAAGTTTTTGTTGACAAAATTATTATGATGTTAATGCCATGGTTTCAAAATTTGCCTATTTTAATGCCCCTAAAAATTGTGTTACTAGTAGCTCCACATTTTGAAACATGGGTAAAAATAGCCACTAAAAGTCACCTCTAAAAAAACAATAAATCTAGAGGGTTCTCGACAAGTTAGTAACTATGTTGAATAGGGAAATACTTCTTTGACATTTTGTTTTTGGAAACCTAAGTGAGAAAAGAGGAATGCCATTGGTTTTTTCAGACCTTTCGACTTTCCCAAAAAGGATAAAATGCCTTAGCTATCAAATACACATCCTCAAAGGACTCCCTTCATAGCACAACGAGTTGTTGAGGAAATTAGCATCAATTCACCTTGGTATATATTCATTTGGAAGGAGAAATTCTACATGTAAATGGAATACCCAACCCATATGGTGTCTACCACAAAGGGTGATTGAATCTTTTAAGATCTACAATTATTGTGTTATCAAGAGGGTATTGTAAGCATCAAAATGGATATCCAAAGAGTTGAATTGTGACTATGTAGATTATCAAAAATGATGGATTTGGGTTTGAGGATCAATTTGGAGTTTCTTGACGAAAAAGAGGACAATTTGAGTTCATTTTTTACTTTGCAAGAATAAAGTTGGAGAATAAGGGATTTCATATGTGGGGGAATTTGTGGGACAATGATGAAAATAATTGTTGGACTTTTAGTACCTAAAAAAATGTCCAATGGAGCGCCATTAATGGAAACAACAAGAAAAAAATATCTAGGTGAATGAAAAGAAGGTATGGTGGTAGGTATTCAAGAAAAGATTCAATACAATGATCGTAATAATAACAAAGACTTCATACAACAAGATTGATGATAACAGTATAAATAAACACTCCTTCAACAATTCTATACAATAATGAGTGATAGGATGGGAACATTTATGGAGGAAATAGATATGGAGGGTGTATGCATGTGACATTCCTTAGTTTATATCTAATTCAAATTCTTTATATATTTAGTAGTTTATTTTTTTATTTTTTTTATTGAGTTAGTAGTTGCATTCACAACTAGTTAGAGTGATTCACATGTGGAATTTTTCCAATATTAGATAGGGTTCATTCCTTGTGGAATGTCTCCAAGCTTATATATGGTGCTTTGCATGCATACTTGTACCCTCCTCTAGTGGGCACACCTTCCTATGAGTAGTTTTTTCATGTAGGTTGAGTTTGCTAATCATGACACTAATAACAAATGTAGGATTTACTTTTATTCTATTTAAGGCACTAGTTTGCATGTGTCCACATTCATTATACCTCCTAGCCTATAAAGGGGAAGGGGAGGGCAGGAGTATGGTTTTTATTCATTAATTTTTGCAAATTAGGAAGTAGTGGGTGAAGGGAAAAGTTTAAATATTTCAATGTAATTCTTGTTTCCATGAGTAATAAATAGTAATGATATTCAAGTTTCATATTTGTGTACCCACTACAACATTCTTCAATTTTATGTTTTTTCATTTTTAGTAAAGTTAATATTGTAGTTTTGATAGAGATTTTAATTTTTCGTAAGTATGTAGGTTAGACATAAAACTATATGAAGAGTTTTAACATGGTATAAGAGCATCGTTTATGAAATCATCTTTATTTTGTATATAGAGAGACACATTGTCTAGAATAAAGATTTTTCAAAGGATTTCAGTGAACAATATGTCCAGTATTTAGAGATAGAAAAAACAAATTCAACGAGGAACTCAAAAAAGTTGTCGAGTGAAAATCCCTAGTTAATGATTTTATATTGTAGCTTCTTCAAAAAAATTACAACAATGGAAACTCCTAGGATGTGAGAGAATCAATTGTTGGAATGAGCCTCCAATCGTGTTCCATAGAAGTTGAGATTAAAAAACCTCTTGGAAATGGAATAATTATGGTACCTTGTGGAGAACATGGTTTCACCATCTACAAATCCCAAAGATCATGAAGAACACGACAAGAAGGTAGTAAATTTGTTGGAAGGAGCCTCCAACTTTGTTCCATAGAAGTTGAGATTACAAAACCCCTTCTAAATGGAAGACTTATGGATTTCTCTATCCAATTTAATACCCATGGTTATTAGCAGGTATTAGCACTTCACCTTAGTGCAACTCAATTCTCTTCGAAGAATACAAATACTACTTTCTCTAATCTAAGTCTTGACATAAAAAAAAAAAAATCCCTATTCATGTCTCTCTTTGCAACAACAATATACAATTGGCTTGTTTCTCCTCATCTTTCAATTCTTCAAACTCCTCCGAACCACAAGATCCAAAAAGCATATACAAGATCTTGGTTAACCCAAAATCCATGTAAGCTTAAGAACAGTTTCCAAATGGAATATATAACAACCCTTATTGGCAATGTTATCAACAAGTAGCTCATACACATTACACATTAAATCAAATAGATTATTATGTCAATGCGGAGGAATTAATTAACCATTACACAACATGTGCTTACAACCGAATGATAAAATGGTCCTCATATCATCTCAAATACCCACATACATGAAAATGTATTGACGTCCCCGCAATCCCTCATACCATCTCAAATACTTTCAAGCAGTCAAAGGCACTCGCATGCTTTCCATCACAAATACTCACAATGATATAAATGCATCAATATGGCTATAATCTCTCAAATACAAGACCCACTCATAATCTAGTTACTGAATCATCTCAAATACCTATGGGTATGCAATCCCTTGGATCATTTTAAATACATACAATCATACTAAGGAGAATATATAATCATAAAACATATTCCAAGACACCACAAGATACATGTATCCAATTATTAGTCTTCCAAACTAGCACCAAGACATAGCACGTATTTTGATGTTCTACTAACATGACAAATGATAGATCTAAATGCACATTTGTGCCTATAATCCCTTAGGCACAACACTGACTCACAATCCAATGAGTCCTCAAATCATGTCAAATTCTGGTAGGCATGCAAATCCACCAAGATGCTTATAATCCCTTAAATCATCTCAAGTACCCACATAGACACAAATGCCTTACAAATGTATTGGTGTCCGTATACTCTCTTGAAACATCTCAAATACCCACACTAACGCCGTATAATGCCTGAAATAATCTCAACGCTTAGAGGAGGTAGAGGAAGGCCCATATCAAATACCTGAATGAATACATATGCAATGATGTGCTTGTAATCCCTTGGATCATCTCAAATCCTTGCACTGTGTTGTTATCCATATAGGCATACAAATCCACTAATGTGATTATAATCCCTTGAATGATCGCAAATACCCATATGTATACAAATGGCCTACAAATGTACTATGTCCCTATCATCCTTTAAATTATCTCAGATAATTTCACTAATGGCTCCATGGTTAGTGTAATCATCTCATCCAACAAAGGAGGGTAGGAAGGCCCATTTTAAATACCCACAAATCATTTGAGTGCATAGGTAAAGGAGAAAAATGTTACCCAACAACCAATCAACCATTATATTAGTGAAACGAGGAGCAAGAGAAAAAACCTCTTTGAATACCCTCATTAGAATATATTTGTTTATTAGTCAAATGAGGAGCAAGAGAAAAAACCTCTTTGAATACCCTCATTAGAATATATTTGTTTATTATTCACGAATCCTCACAACTACTATGAAATAAAATTTTTGTAATTCTGAAACCTATTCAAAAGAACTACAAAATCAGTTTATCTACAATTATTTTGTAATTCTGAAACCTATTCAAAAGAACTACAAAATAAGTTTATCTACAATTATTATCCCTATATGTTATATGTAGGCACACAAATAAAAAAAAATGAGAGAAAAAATGAGAAATCATATATGTGTTTGTTGAAATTTATAAACTACTGTTCACGAATCCTCACAACTACTATGAAATAAAATTTTTGTAATTGTGAAACCTATTCAAAAGAACTACAAAATAAGTGTCTCTACAATTATTATCCCTATATGTTATATGTAAGCACACAAATAAAAAAATGAAAAATCATGCATCCTAGCATGACAAAATATATCAGATGACGGTGGTTGTGAGGGTGAGCGTGAGGGCGAGCTATCATCGTGTTGTGGGCCATATTCAAACTCCTCACAACTTTCAAATTTTGAGAAACGGGATCTGTGAGTTTCGGGAGATTTCTTGCAAAATCCGATCAAGATTTTGTTGGAGACTGACGGGATTTATCCGTTAGCGTTTCCGTTCAAATTTTGAGAAACGGGATCTGTGAGTTTCGGGAGATTTCTTGCAAAATCCGATCAAGATTTTGTTGGAGACTGACGGGATTTATCCGTTAGCGTTTTTGGAGAATGACGGGATTTAGAATCAAGATTTTTTTTTTATCTGGGAGACTTACAGTATTTATCCGTTAACTTTTTTGGTGACTCGCGGGATTTAAAATCAAGCTTTTTTGTACCAGCTCCTTTTAACCATCTAGGAGGGGTGGAATTTATATATGTCTGAATTTCCATTGCACTTGTTTGTTAAAGTCTTCCTCCCCTATCACTTGCAGAGTCTCTGTATTTGTATTTGTTTTCATTGGAATTTCTTCCTGTGTCAGGCAGGTTGGTCATGAAGAATCCATGGTCATGGGGATAAAGATGTGGTCCTGTGTCTCTAATAACCTATGTCAGATAGGTTGGTCATGAAGAATACATGGTCATGGGGATAAAGATGTGGTGCTATGTGATCCATCATGCCGCGACTCATCCTTGAATTACTATTCCTTCTGGTAGATTACTATCCCTTTGCGAGAAGATTAAGAAATGCAGATGATAAGGGTAAGCTTATAATGGACGCAGATATTTTCATTGGAATTTCGTCCTGTGTTAGGCAGGTTGGTCATGAAGAATCCATGGTCATGGGGATAAAGATGTGGTCCTGTGTCTCTAATAACCTATGTCAGATAGGTTGGTGATGAAGAATACATGGTCAGGGGGATAAAGATGTGCAGGTTGGTCATGAAGAATCCATGGTCATGGGGATAAATATGTGGTCCTATGTGATCCATCATGATCCATCATGTGGTCAGGGGGATAAAGATGTGGTCCTATGTGATCCATCATGCCGCGACTCATCCTTCAATTACTATCCCTTCTGATAGATTACTATCCCTTTGCGAGAAGATTAAGAAATGCAGTTGATAAGGGTAAGCTTATAATGGACCCATATATTTCCTTGGAAGAGTTGGGAGATATCTCTCCACCTATTCCCGGTGCTCTTGACTTTATAGGTAATGTTCCAGGATCAGATACCGTCACGGACTCTCCACTGCTTTTGTTTCAGGTAATTCATTGTTGTTTTCAGTTTAATTGTTATTTGTTTCTGCATGCATTGTAAGTTTTTTTTATTAAAATCATGAATAAGTAATTGGTAAGTTTGATCCGAGCTAGGCAGAGATTAAACCTGACTGTCACTATAACTTAAAATATATTCAATAGATTGTAAGTCAAATATATCATTTAGCAAGTTTTAGGTAATCCCTGTCCAAACTGACTAAAACCAAGACATTGATTGTTTGGTTTATTTAAATGAAGGTTGTCTAGTTGTTATCTTTATTATTGATCCATGGTCATGCGGATAAAGATGTGGTGGAGTGCGATGAAGAGACAAGCCCCAGTGTAGTTCGCATGCAAATGATCCGGCCTCAAACTCAAACAATAAACACCCATGGTAGGTATGTCTCTGCATCCCTTTTTAATATATAGTTATTAGATTCATGTTTTTCTTTTTTTTATTCATCATTAACAGGGTTATTTTTTCTTTCTTTATTATTAACAGACTGCAGACTGCAGTCCAGCCTCCCTTCCTCAATGAGTCCCAATAATTAACAGACTCAATGAGTTTCAGACTGTCTACCAATACAGAGAAAGAGGTTATTTAGAAATATCCACCCATACCAGAAATTCTTAAAGATGACTCCGTCTAAGTCCACTCTTTTTCACTCTTTTTCTGTCTGACAAGAAATAATAATAAATAGTATTATGACAAGAAATAATAATAAATAGTATTATAATAAAAAGTGGCACTGCATTTTGCACCAGAAATATGGGCAAATGAAAGCACAAAATAGTAGGCACACACACGATCCTCGTGATCCTCTGTCCTGACCATAACTTTCATAGCAACCATGCATAGTAACCATGAAATCTCCATACTGTTCTCACATTGTAATCTAAAGAAACTTTGAATGCTCCTTTAATTGGGCTCGTGTAGACACTAACTATCAAATTCCTGATTGATACTATGTAATCACAAAACAGTATGAATATCAAAACAATATTAGTAGCATTGGGTATTGTTTCAATACCAACAATGCACCCCTCAGCTTTCGTATTCTGAAATTTAAAGAAACTTGAATGCTCCTTTAATTGATTACTATCAAATACTATGTAATCACAAAACAATATTCGTAGCATTGGGCATTCAAAATTTTCCCGTATGAATACTCCATTTGGCAGAAGAAGTTTTCCTCTATTACGGTTATACTCCAGTAGGATAAATTATGGCAGTTCCATATGTATGGAAAAGGCACAGAATAAACAGCAATTCCATATGCTATATAATAGTGAATCTTGTGTTTTTTCTCCATGTTTGTTTTTAATTGATTATCCTATCCTAATGTAATAATGCAAGATTGCCAAAAATCAAAGTTAATACTATGCACTTTGTGATAAAGTAGTTCATAATAATTTTGTGGCAAAGTAGTTCATAATAATTTTGTGGCATCCTTCACTTATATGATATATATTATTTTATTTTAATATACTTTAAATTTTAAATATGATAATTTTGATCTATATAACATTAATTACTTTATTGTTCAATATTTTGATCTATATAACATTAATTAATTTACTGTTCAATACAAATTGTTTTGGAAAATGAAATTTTCTTTGCTACAACAACAGCATATCAATTTTAATTACTTGAATGAACTTAAAATGAGAAATATGGACGGGCACATCAATTTCATTTACCGTAAATATTTTTTTAAATATGAACAATCAATTAAACCTGTTTTCATAATTAAGATATGGACACCCAACTAAACCTATTTCGACTAATAAGGAGAGACAAGAAGCATTCAATCGAGAGGCAATTTAGGCTAATTAGTAATAGAGAAACAATTTAGGCTAATTAATGATTTGTTTTTAATTCTCAATTTTTTTTTTTTGTAATTGCACTCATTGGGACATCGATCATATTAAGTTTCATTCTCACTAATTTTAAAATCCACTTACTATTCATCCAAGCAAGCTGGGTTCGGCTGGAGCAAACTGAAAAAGATAAAATATTCACTCCATTAAAAATATGAACTCCTTTTTTTTCAAAGCCAAAGAGATGTCGTTGGTATATCTGTTCTATACTACTAGCATTTTTATTACTCATAATTTTTAACTACTTCAGAATTATTCTTGTTAATGCTACAAGTATAAATGGTATTTCTGCTTTTGTTTCACAATAAATATAATATTAAAAATAGCTATTTATAAATATATAAATAGGAAATTGAATATGTAAAAATACATAAATACATTTTGGATTAAATATTTTTTAATATACAATTTTGTTTATATTTATTTAATATATCTTAAAAAAAAAATTCTTATAATTTTATTTATTTTTAATTTGATATATTTTGATATTTATTTATTAATTAATGATCATATAGTTTAGTGTTGGAATGCCCTTTATTAAGATATTCTATTTTCTTACATATATATTATGATTTATTTAATTGATTAGAGTAGGATGTGCAAAACCCAGATTATTATTTATGTATATTTTTCAAAAAAGTCAATTAAAAAAAATCATTATCATTTTTATTTTATTTTTAGTATTTAGAATAATATTTAAAATAGTATTTAAATAAAAATGTATTTATTGTACTTGTTTTTCTTTTTTTCTTTTAACTATCAAGCATCCACAATATTTTAATGTTATTTGAAGTAGTTTTAAGTGATATATAATGATAATTGTATACTCTATTATTTTTCATATGAAATTATGGATAGAAAGAGAGAGGCATGATGTGGAGAGAACTTACAATCATAAAGAGGGAGAGAAAGAGAGAGAGATAAAGAGAAGGAAGAGACATGGAGGGGGG
>ML777620.1:371071-385804 GCA_009831015.1 Picea engelmannii
TTTTTTTTTTTTTAAATTCCATTTAATACACATTATATAAAACATTACAAAATAATAAAAAAATCATAAAAAATAATGTATGTAAAACAGTAAAAAATATCTTAAAACCTTTGTGAACAAGACAAAAGTAATTTGAAATAAAAAGTTACAATAGAATCTACATTATTCCAGCATGTAACATGGACGCATCTACCCAAAAAAAATTGTTTGACGCCAACTAGATATGTTTATGACCGTTACGTTTGACGCCAACTAGATATGTTTATGACCGTTACCACAAACAACTCCCATCTCAGAAAAAGACAAAAGTAATTTGAAATAAAAAATTACAATATAATCTACATTATTCCAGCGCATAACATGGACGCATCTACCCAAAAAAAATATTTGACGCCAACTTGATATGTTTATGACCGTTACGTTTGACGCCAACTAGATATCGGCTGTCGACACCAACTAAATATGTTTATGACCGTTACCACAAACAACTCCCGTCTCAGAAAAACATATCCAAAAAAAGCAACCATGCGATTTGGAAGATAAAAGCATGATCCAAAAAAGCAACCATGGGATTTGGAAGAACCCTGATCTGTAATCCAACCCGCTCCATCCAGTCTCAAAAAAACAATCATGATCCAAACTGCTCCGTCTCGTCTCAAAAAAGCATGATCACGAAATGCAGGCCAAAAAAAACGACGATGGGTTTTGGAAGAAACTTGGTCGAAACTTGATCAAATGTTTGCTGGTAAATCTCCGTACCGCTCCATCCCGTCTCAGAAAAGCATGGTCAAAAAAAGCATGGGGTTTGGAAGAAACTTGGTCTCTGATGGTCTTTTTCTAATATCTGTAGATCTTATAACCGTTACAATCCAACGGCTTACAGACACTTTGAATTCCTATATAAACCCATATTCCCTTCCCCATATGTACTGTCGGCTTCTCATGTTGCTGTTAGGCGTTTTGGTTTCTGCGGTCTGTTTTGGTTGATCTGTATTTACTTAGGGAAGGATTTTATTGGCTATTCTTTTCATTAATGTTATGTTTTTATTTATTTGTTTATGATGGATTATTGGTATTGTTTTTTCTGTCTTTAAATGGTTGTTTAGTTTAATCTTCATTATGATTGAATATTATAATTTAAATTTTAATATATTTTGCTTTCCAGCAGTGGAAAAATGATCAGCGCTTTCAGTTGGGATTCAATCTGACTTCTATTTTGATGGTTTGTTTAAGGTGATTTCGACCTTGTTTTGACTGATTGCTCATTCCTAAGATTTAGTCTGGTCGTCCTGGTTCGTACACTCTCCTGCATGTCTGCTTATTGGTTTCTCGGAGCTTCAACTATTTTGGTTTCTAGTAACTTCTCCAAAATAGCATAAAGTATTTTGGTAACTTCTCCAAAATAATATGATTATGATTTTTTTTCTTTCTCTCCTAAAACTGCAAAAAGATCATTCAGTATATTTAATCATTTATTATAGCTAAAAAGATCATTCAGTATATTTAATCATTTATTATAGCTAAAAAGATAATTTATTATTACGCGGCAGAGAGGTTTACCTGGCAGAGAAGTTTCACTGCAAAAGATCATTTATTATACCTAATCATTTATTATAGCTAAAGCAACTTCACCCGTTTTACTGTATAAGATATTTATTATACCTACGAGCATGTTATATTGTAATTCATAGCCGGTCACGTTATATTGTATTATTTTCAATTTGTTCTCTACTCTCCCTGTACATGCTGTTCATACTCTTTTAGTAAATGTAGGACACTATCTTCTCAAGTTCGAAAGTGTGCTTAAATTTTTTCTGCTTATTAGTTTCTCGGAGCTTCTCCTATTCTGAATGTTAATAACATAAATGTTAATAACATAAAGTATTATGGTTTCTCATAATTTCTCCAGAATAATATGATTATGATTTTTTTCTTCTTTCCTAAAACTGCAAAAGATCATTTAGTATATCTAATCATTTATTATACCTAAAAAGATAATTTATTATACCTAATACCTCGCAGAGAGGTTTTATTGCAAAAGATAATTTATTATACCTAATCATTTATTATACAAAAACACCTTCAGCCATTTTACTCTATAAGAGACGCTATCTTCTCAAGTTCAAAAGTGTGCTTAAATTTTAAAAAAAAAAAATTTGTTTAAATTTTTTTTAGATATAATTAATTTTTCAATAATTTTGTTTTTTTTAATTTTTTAAATTAATTTTATTTTTTATATTTTTGAATTTAAATATTTTTTTCAATTTTGTTATTCATGTTTTTATATTAATTTGTTTTTCAAAAATAATATTATTTATATTATAATTTTTTTTTGTTAAATTTTATAATGATTTTATTATTTATGTTATAATTTTTTTTATAAAATATGTTAAATTTTATAATGATTTTCTTCATTTTAAATGTTAAATTTAATATCTAAATTAAATTATACATTAAACATTCATATGTTTCATTTCCAATTTTTACAGATTAGTTATACTTTTTTATTTTTAATATTTTAAAAATATTATGTATATTATAATTTTTTTATGAAGTATATTAAGTTTTATGATGATCTTGTTAATTCAAATGTTAAATTTAATATTTAAACTGAATCATGTCTTAGATATTTATATTTTTGGAAAACTCATTTACAATTATGATTAGTTATAACTTTGTATTTCTGCAATCTTAAAAATATTATTTATATTACAATTTTTCATGAAACATGATAAATTTCATAATGATTTTGTTAATTTTAAATGGTAAATTTAATATTTAAATTGAATTATACACTAAGCATCCAACTTAAATATTGTTGAAAAATCACAATTGTAATTATAACAGATTTAGTGTCTGTGTCATTTCACTTTATAAAGAAATCTTAAAAATATTATTTATATTACAATTTTTCATGAAACATGATAAATTTTATAATGATTTTATTAATTTTAATTGTTAAATTTAATATTTAAATTGAATTATATACTAAACATCCAACCTTAATATTGTTGAAAAAATTCAATTATAATAACCCCAATATTGTTAAAAAAAGTCAATTATAATTATAATGAACTTCAAGATTGATGAAAAAACTCAATTATAATAACCTCAATATTATTGAAAAAACTCAATTATAATTATAAGAGATTTAGTGACTCCCACTTGACCGGCTAAAAAAGAAGATCATTAAATGAATCTTAAATTAAAATTTATTTAATTTGTGTATGTTTTTTTAAATAAAATTTCACACTATGAACACCCTACAACTTTCTATTTACTTAAAAAAAAAAAATTAAAAAAATTAATGCTCCGAATTAAATTTATTTTAAATTATTTTATTTTCATCTATATATATTGATATTTTGATTTTCTCATTTGTTTTGAAAGTGAAATTTTAAATTAAGTTCTCATTTATATATTAATAAATTTTATTATTTTCAAATAATTTATATATTAATAAATTTTATTTATTTCAAATATAATTATTTAAACTTTAATTGTTATTTTAAAATTTGATAATCATATTAAATGATAAATTAATAGTTTTAATGATTAAAATAAAAAATATATACTTAAAAAACTTACATCTAAAAAACAATATTATCAAATAAAAAATTATCATAAATTATACTAAAATGTTTCAAAAATCAAAATCTATCTAAAATGTTTCATAAATCAAAATCTCTCTAATTTTTATGGTAATAGAATTCAGAGTAGATAATAAATTGTAATATTTGTAAGAATGCAACCCAAATTCCTTACATGGTTAATTCTTTTCTGCACAAATTCAAAAGCATCCATTGTTTTACTACATCCTCATCATCTTTATTTTTTCTATTTTCTCCTACATTTCACTAATAAGAAATCAAATTCAAAAGCATCCATTGTTTTACTACACCCTCACTATCTTTATTTTTTCTACTTTCTCCTACATTTCACTAATAATAAATTTTGATTAAGGAACTTTTTTTATCATTACTTAATTGTAATATTGCAATGGTCGGTCTCATATGGTCTTGTCTAGGCTGTACATCGCTTTCCTACTTGTCTTGGTCTCGGTCTCAGTCAGGCACCGCCGTCTTCCTATTTCTATGGTTGGTCTTAGTGTTCATGTTTTTTTCTCTGCTATGGAGGCCATCATTGATGCCCTCTGTGCTTTTCTCTCCTATGGAGGCCACGTTATACAACCTGGTATGCGTTTTAAAAGAAAGTACATAGACAAAGCTATAACTGAAATTGAAAAATGAACCTATAAAGGAACACATTCACACAACCAAAGTTGTAAGAGCACACACTGTAAGAGCACACATTCATAAAATAAAATGAAATTGTAAGAAAGTACACAACCAAAGCTGTAAGAGCACACATTCCCAAAACTACTAGGTTAACTTGGGAGCAATCTTCTCTCGAGTTCAGTTATTGAGGCAAAAAAATGGATCTAAATTCTGCCTGATTTTCAGGTGTAGTCTGAGTTTTACATGAATCAAATTTCCATGCATTTCAGATCTATACCTCAGAGGTTTCCCAATTTTAAATCAATCCAGATGCTCAGAAAACTGATCAAAGTCTAGATTGGACGAAAATTTAAAAACTTACAGCCAAAAAACATGCCTAAAAAATAACTGAGGAAAGATTACTCCCAAGTTAACCCACTCCACAAAATAAAATCATGTACTCTTTTTCCCAAGTCTCTCCAAGTTTACTTTATAAGTAAAGTTCGCCTTGTGCTCTAAGATTTACATGGGGGATTTTACAAATTAAAAAAATAAAATTCTCGAAGTTCAATTACAAAAGTTTATGCAGGCTGGTTTCTTTAATTAATTTAATGCAATCTTCTTGGAAATTAGTGCAGGCCTTTGGTTCACCTACTTAAGTACACCCGATTATAATTTTGGGTCAATTAATTTTGTGTGTCTCATGGTTGACCTTGGATGGTCTTGTCCCGAAAATTCCTGTGTAAGTTTCAGAGGCTGCCATTACTAAGAGTGTAATAGATGGGAGGTGGGTTAGCTTAAAAAATATTAATGGGTGTAAAAGATGGGATGTGGGTTCAAAAATACAGTAAAAATGAATATCATTTTGTGTTATTCTTGCTAGTTGATTTAAAAACTCCAAATTTAAACTTGTAGGATAGCTAAACTAGGTTGAAACTGAATTGCATAGCTAGGGTGTGTAAAATTATTATTATGGAAAAACAAACGAGCAATTAGATAGTTGGGTGGATCAGTTAGACCATAACTATCACAACCACAATTATGTGGCTGATGAACGCCGAAAGAAATTATAAATCTACAAACCCTAGAATAAACCCTAATTAGGGTTTTGTGTGCACATATACCAATTATAAAGAATTGATTTCTAATGGCAAACCGTAATCTTAAAATTATGTGGCTGATGAACGCCGAAAGGCATAATAAATCTGCAAACCCTAGAATAAACCCTAATTAGGGTTTTGTGTGCACATATACCAATTATAAAGAATTGATTTCTAATGGCAAACCATAATCTTAAGAGGTAAGGCACATCGGATGTCACATGCAACTGATAGCAAGACTTGTTCAGAGGTTTTGGGAAAAAACATAAAGTTTGCAGGTAAGAACCGTGGGCCTCCTCAGTGGCGTCCCCTATGTGTCCTGTCTGACCGAGGTTTATGCACTAACCCATGTCATATTGTTTTCCGCAGTGTAATTTATTTTTCCTCGGCAACTGATACTGACAAATCCTGCCACATCGCCAGAAAAATAATATCTTGTCTAAAAAGATCGATGAGCGCTATAAAACAAGATATCAATTCAGGATTCTAAAAATTAAGACGAAACTGAAACAATCTTTCCGTAATAACGCACTCATGACCCATTTATTGTTACACAGATCAAGTACCTGGTTGAGCAGCAATAACAGCCAATAAACTCAAGAACACGCCTAGTGGCGCTATCCAACTGCCCCGTTTCACCAATAAATGAATTTCGTCCATTGTTCCACCAATTTTAAAGTCCTGCGGAGTTGAGTATATTGGAAGCTAACTAGCACAGCTACTAAGAACGCTTGCCATAAAATGTTTGTGGTAATTTGTAATCCATCTGTGGTAATATGAAACTTTTGGTTACATGGTTTAATCCTATTTAATCGTTTAAACGTGGCAATTACATATCCTTACAGTAATTTTTTAATGTGATTAGGTAAATGTTAAAAAGTAAACATGTTAAGGGATGTCTTGATAAATGCAAGAAAGTTATGAACAATAAATCTGACCCTTTGATTTTGGAGGACGACTAAGAATATGCCAGCATCTTCAATGCATAGCCATCAAATTAGGGTTTAAGGTTAAATAAAGTTAAAAGATCATTAATTGTGCCCATTGTCAATAGATGTATACCTTTCGGAGTAATAAAAGATCCTTAAATTCCATTATCAGGAATAGGTTGGTTAAACTGCTTAAGAACCCTAAATTACATTCGCAGAGATGGGCCAGTTAAACTGCTCAAGAAACAGATTAAACGACTTAAAAGCCAATGAAAAATTGGATAAATAAAAAGAGATAGTATAGGTAGGCCAAGCGATTAAAAAACGGATTAAGTATAGGCGAGCGGGTTAAACTACAGAGATGATAATACAAGAAATTAAACTACTAAACAAACGTGTTAAGTTACTAAAAATATGAGTTAAACCTGTTGTTAATTAAAGATTACATCTATTCAACACGTCCAACACTTGGCCAAAACAATGGAATCAAGGTCATTGAGAGAAAGAAAGAGAAGCCATAGCCATACATACCTCTAGGTTAATGGGCATTTGAAATATTTTTCAAATCAAATATAATTTGTGAAATTAAAATTAATTTTCAATTAAAAAAATTAAATATTTTATTTCAAAAATTCTAATTTTTTTTCTTTTAAATTTAATTTAATATTAATATATAACACATTACAATACAAGATAATGTAAAAAAATTATAAATAATAATATATATAAAACCGCAGAAAATATGTTAAAACCTTTGTGAATAACAAAAAAAAAATATTTTAAAATAAACTTACAATATAATTCAGAAAAAATTATTTTAAAATAAAATTACAATATAACCTACATTATTCTAGCGCGTAACATGGATGAATCTAACGAAACAAAATATTTGACAGGTGGTTGTCCACGCCAACTGTATTCGTCACTATCTACGCGAGATATGTTTATGACCGTTGCTTGCTAACGACACTACAAACGGCTCTGTCCCGTCTCACAAAAGCATGCTCTCCGTAAAGCAAGATCACAAAACGCAGGCCAGAAAAAGCAACGACGGGATTTCGAAGAAACTGGTGGTCTTTTTCTTATCTCCGTACAGCTTCATTCCGTCTCAGAAAAGCATGACCAGACAAAGCAGGTAGAAAAAGTAGGGTTTGGAAGAAACTTGGTTTCTGATGGTCTTTTTCTAATATCGGTAGATCTTACAACCGTTACAGTCCAATAGCTTACCTAATTTTTAAATAATTTTGTTATTCGAGTTTTTTGTATTAATTTTTTTTGAAAAATAATATTATTTATATTTATATTGTAATATTTTTTTTCAAATATGTTAAATTTTATAATGATTTTATTATTTATATCATAATTGTTTTTATAAAATCTATAAAAAAAATTAATGATTTTGTTCATTTTAAATGTTAAGTTTAATATTTAAATTGAATCATATACTATATTAGGCATTCATATTGCTGGAATGTTTCATTTTTAATTTTGATAGATTTAATTATATTTTTACAATTTTAAAAATATTATTTATATTACAATTTTTTATGAAATATATTAAATTTTATAATCATTTTGTTAATTCACATGTTAAGTTTAATATTTAAATTGAATTTTGTTTTAGGAATTTATATGATTGGAAACATAAATATACTTTTGCATTTCTGAGATCTTAAAAATATTATCTATATTACAGTTTTTCATGAAACATAATAAATTTCATAGTGATTTTTCTCTAATCTTAAAAATATTATCTATATTACAAATTTTGATTAAACATGATAAATTTCATAAAGATTTTGTTAATTTGAAATGTTAAATTTAATATTTAAATTGAATTGTATACTAAACTTCCAACCTCAATATTATTAATTTAATGATACTTTTGTACTTATGCAATTTTAAATATAAATATAAATTTAAATTATGAAAAATTCAAAATAAATTAAAATTTATTTAAATTTGTATGTGTTTTTTAATATAAAACTTCACACTCATTAAAATTTATTTATTTAAATTTGTATGTGTTTTTTAAAATATTACTTCATTCATAGCACTCTCAACTTTCTATTTACCTAAAAAACAATATTTTATCGTTACTTGTAATATTGCAACGGTTGGTCTGGTCTCGTACACCGCTTTCCTACTATTGTCTCGGTAATATTGCAACGGTTGGTCTGGTCTGGTCTTGTAGACTGTACACTGCTTTCCTACTATTCTCTCGGTCCATCTCAGTGTTCTAAGTCCAGAGAACACTGTAGAAGACAATTTACGAGCAACCTCTAGCCATGGGTTTTGCTATTAAATTTGTTCATACATTAAAGAGGAGTGTTGTTGTTTCATTACTAGTAGTTGTATAATAATTGTTTTTCCTCTATTGATTATATTCAGATTCATTATTGGACACATCAAACTAACAAATAGTGATTGCCAGTGAGCGACATTTATTTCATGTATGGTTTTCCACTATTAGGGTTAAGCTTGCACTCATTTTTCTATGTCTCTGTTAATAAATACATGGGATATGTGATACAGATATAGCCGATAAATTCAAGGTATATGTGATATTGATCTTGATTTTTTATGGTATGTGATATACATCTTGAATTTTTTTGGTATATTAGATATAGATCTTATTTTTTCTTGCAACATTGTGGTGATGATGATATATTTTGAGTGGATTTGTTATTGTTTCCCGTCAAATGTGTCACAACATAACAAAATGGGAATTCTTTCTCCGTGCTTTGTGGTAATAAAAAAGATTCATGTATTGAAAAGTTAAAGTTGTAGCTACAATTGATGATTCCTATGATACTGCATTTTCTTCCAATTGCCATAATTTTACTTGTTGATATAACTCATTCTTGGATTGGATTTATCATTGATGAAATAACAAAATATAAAACAATATTATTACTAAAAAATATTTGATTTTGAAATTATTAATTTAAAACTTGTAAAAAATAATGAATTAAATATACACATATGAGTGCATTGTATTGTTTTGAACTCACTTGACTATGCATTCCATAATATAGAAAGTGGTGTGTTTTGAGGATTCATACGCAACATAACATACAATAATATTTATCTTTTTAAAATTGTAAGATGCTCATATTTAAAATATACACTAGGGAACTAAAAATAATTAGCATCTCGATAAGTTAAGTTTTTTATATGTATCTAGGCTATAAATATTATTTATGTATCGATGCCTTTGCTATAATATAAACATTGGTGCTTAGTAAAAATAATAGTGCCAACACCTCACCTTGAATATTCAAAATTTCACTACCCTTTGGTGCACATTGTAAACTAGACATTGATACATACTAATTACACAAGCACGAGAGCGCACATTGTTAAATGCACAAGGACTCAGGATACGTGATCGCATCGGAGACAACCATAAATTAAAAGCTCTGGGGCGTACAAAATCTAAAACACACCAGTGTTTCATATGCAAACAAGGTGTCTAACCGTCCCTTGAAATTATAAGAGCATCAGTGCTCTGCATATGAGAAAAAGGGTGGAATCGGTGCGTAATAGTCGATATTTTTTATTATATTAACACGCTTGGGAATTTGTTTTATATTAACACACTCGTGAGTGTACATCAATACCACACTAGTGCGTTTTCACAAGAAAAATTCCAAGGAAAAAGCCTCTACTATAACCTCTGTCCGCCCAAATTTTTTTAGTTATATAAAAAATTCATTAAAACCTCCACATTCAATATAGGATGTTGTACTGGAGGTGTTTTTCAAAAAAATTTCAAATTTTGTAGCACTAAAAACCTCTGATAGAAGGTGTTTTCCTTGTTGTGTCTCAAGATGAGGGAATATCTCTAAGGTCACTCTTTTTTCAGTCTTTTCTTCTGTCGCATCATGTCACCATTAGAAGCCATTATTGGTCCTCATCAAAATCATTGTTCTATTACATTATCCCTCACTTGACAGTATGGGAGTGATTGATTGGAGCAAAAAAGAAAGAGGTGAGACAAGAATGGTGAGCCAAAAGATTCAGATGAAAAGGATAGAGAACACCACCAACATGCAGCTTACATTTTCCAAGCGCATAAATGGATTGTTGAAGAAATATTATGAACTTTCAGTGGTGTGTGATGTAGAAGTTGGAATCATGATTTTCTCTCCATGAATTGTCCAATCAGAGGAGACTTGTGTATTTTTAATAATATTATTATTATATATTATTAAACTTCTATAACATTTTCATTTGCACACATAAGAAGGGTAAGTAATAGATCTGTTTTATCACCTTGAGGCATATCTCTTGTGATATCCTTGAATTATTCAAGAAATAAATCTTTTCAATGTTGTTATTCAATTTTTTTTTCCATTTATGGAAATTCGAATTTAGATTTGAGGAACCATGTAATAATTTTTTTTATGATTGTTGGACAAATATTTGACTTGCCAACTGTCCTCTTTGATGGACACACGTATGAGAATTTTTTTTTAATGCAATAGTTATATCTAAATGCAATAACAAAATATTAAACAATATTATTATTAAAAAATATTTGATTTCGAAATTATTAATTTAAAGTTTGTAAAAAACAATGAATTAAAATATACACATATGAGTGCATTGTATTCTTTTGAACTCACTTGACAGTGAATTCCATAATATAGAAAGCAATGTGTTTTGAGGAGTCATATGCACGAGTGCACATTAATTATCATAACACACCAATACAAACTATTGAGAAAACACAAAGTAACACACCAATACGAACTATTGAGAAAACACAAAGTTTTGTAAACAACATAACATATAATAATATTTATCATTTCAAAATTGTACGGTGCTCATATTTAAAATATACACCGGGGAACTAAAAATAATTAACATGTTGATACGTTGAGTTTTTTATATGTAGCTGGGCTATAAATATTATTTATGTATCGATACCTTTACTATAATATAAACATTGATGCTTAGTAAAAATAATAGTTCCAACACCTCACCTTGAATATTCAAAATTTCACTACCCTTTGGTGCACATTGTAAACTAGACATTGATACATACTAATTACACAAGCACGAGAGTGCACATTACTAAATGCACCGAGACTTGGGATAACTCGATCACATCGGTGGTAACTATAAATTGAAATCTCTGGGGCATACTAAATCTAAAATGAACAAGTGCTTCATATGCAAACAAGATAGCTAATAGTCCCTTGAAATTATAAGAGCATTAATGATCTGCATAGGAGAAAAAAGGTGGAACCGGTGCGTAATAGTCGGGGTTTTTTTATTATATTAACACGTCGGGGCATTTGTTTTATATTAACGCACTCATGAGTGTATATCAATACAACACCGATGCATTTTGATAAGAAAAATTCCAAAGAAAAACCCTCTACTGCAACCTCTATCCCCCCACTTTTTTTAGTTATATAAAACATTCGCTAAAACCTCCACATTCAATATACGACGTTGTAGTGGAGGTTTTTTTCAAAATTTCGTCAAATTTTGCAGCACTAAAAACCTCTAATAGAAGGTGTTTCCTTGTAGTGTCTCAAGATGAGGGAGTATCTCTATGGTCACTATTTTTTCTGGCTTTTCTTCTATCGTATCAGGTCACCATTAGAAGCCATTATTGGTCCCCATCAAAATCATTACTCTATTATGTTATCCCTGACTTGAGAGTATGGGAGTGATTGATTGGAGGGAAAAAGAAAGAGGTGAGACTACAATGGTGAGCAGAAAGATTTAGATGAAAAGGATAGAGAACGCCACCAACATGCAAGTTACATTTTCGAAGCACATAAATGGATTGTTGAAGAAATAATATGAACTTTCAGTGCTCTGCAATGTAGAAGTTGGACTACTGATTTTCTCTCCATGAATTGTCCAATCAGAGGAGACTTGTGTATTTTTAATAATATTATTATTATATATTATTAAACTTCATTTGCACACTTAAGAAGAGTAAGTAATAGATCCGTTTTATGACCTTGAGGCATATCTCTTGTGATATCCTCAAATTATTCAATAAATAAATCTTTTCAAAGTTGTTATTCAATTTGTTTTTTCCATTTATGGAAATTCAAATTTAGATTTGCGGAAGCATGTAATTATTATTTTTATGATTGTTGGACAAATATTTGACTTGCCAACTATCCTTTTTGATGGAAACATGTATGAGAAAAACTTTTTAATACAATAGTTATATATAAATGCAATAACAAAATATAAAACAATATTATTATTAAAAAATATTTGATTTTGAAATTATTAATTTAACATTTGTAAAAAACAATGATTTAAAATATACACATATGAGTGCATTGTATTATTTTCAACTCACTTGACGGTGCATTCCATAATATAGAAAGTGGTGTGTTTTGAGGATTCATACAGACGAGTGCACATTAATTATCATAACACACCAATATGAACTATTGAGAAAACACAAAGTTACACACCAATACAAACTATTGAGAAAACACAAACTTTTGTAAACAACATAACATACAATAATATTTATCATTTCAAAATTCTACGGTGCTCATATTTAAAATATACACTGGGGAACTAAAGATAATTAGCATCTCGATACGTTAAGTTTTTTATATGTATCTGGGCTATAAATATTATTTATGTATCGATGCCTTTACTATAATATAAACAATGGTGCTTAGTAAAAATAATAGTGCCAACATGTCACCTTGAATATTCAAAATTTCACTACCCTTCGGTGCACATTGAAAACTAGACATTGATACATACTAATTACACACGAACTAGAGCGCACATTATTAAACGCACCGAGACTCAGGATAAATCGATCGCATCGGTGATATCTATAAATTAAAATCTCTGGGGCATACTAAATCTAAAACGCACTAGTGTTTCATTTGCAAACAAGGCGGCTAATCATCCCTTGAAATTATAAGAGCATTGATACTCTGCATACGATAAAAAAGGTGGAACCAATGCATAATAGTTGGGTTTTTTTTTATTATATTAACACGATGGGGCATTTGTTTTATACTAACACACTCGTGAGTGTACATCAATACAACACTAGTGCATTCTGACAAGAAAAATTCCAAAGAAAAAGCCTCTACTACAACCTTTGTCCGCCCACCTTTTTCAGTTATATAAAACATTTGCTAAAACCTCCACATTCAATATATGAGGTTGTAGTGGAGGTGTTTTTCAAAATTTTGACAAATTTTGTAGCAGTAAAAACATCTAATAGAAGGTTTTTTCCTTGTAGTGTCTCAAGATGAGGGAGTATCTCTATGGTCACTATTTTTTCCGGATTTTCTTCTATCGTATCAGGTCACCATTAGACGCCATTATTGGTCCTCAACAAAATAATTATTCTATTATGTTATCCCTGACTTGAGAGTATGGGAGTGATTGATTGGAGGGAAAAAGAAAGAGGCAAGACTAGAATGGTGAGCGAAAAGATTCAGATCAAAAGGATAGAGAACGCCACCAACATGCAGGTTAGATTTTCCAAGAGCATAAATGGATTGTTGAATAATTGTTATGAACTTTCAGTGGTATGCGATGCAGAAGTTGGACTCGTGATTTTCTCTCCATGAATTGTCCAATCAGAGGAGACTTGTCTATTTTTAATAATAATATTATTATATATTATCAAACTTCTATCACATTTTCATTTGCACACTTAAGAAGGGTAAATAATAGATCTGTTTTATGACCTTGATGCATATCTCTTGTGATATCCTCGAATTATTCAAGAAATAAATATTTTCAAAGTTGTTATTCAATTTTTTTTTCCATTTATGGAAATTCAAATTTAGATTTGCGGAAGCATGTAATTATTATTTTTACGATTGTTGGACAAATATTTGACTTGCCAACTCTCCTCTTTGATGGACACATGTATGAGAAAAACTTTTTAATAAAATTTAATGATGGAAGACAAATGGAACAACTAGGTTAAATATAGCTAACTATGACTCCATGAGTGGGGAACAGGTTTGAGTTAACTCATAGATGATTTTTACAAGTGTTAGAAGTTGATTTTTGTCACTAGAATCCCCTAGAAATTAAGGATTTGTAAACCTTCAAATTTCCCAAGGAGGGAAAGGAAAGGAAATAACTAGGCATCAAATAAATACAACATATGTGGGAGGTAGGATGTTGCTTAATATGTTGGGAAGGAGAAGTTGTTTGTTGTTATGATCACATTTGGTGTTAGGAAAAAATCTATCTGAAACTCTAAAAAGAAACAATGGATAAGGAGTGATGGTTAGTTCTTCCTTATGGAGTCATGATCATCCTAGAGGATGATCATGATAAAAAAAGTGTGGTTGTTTTGTGTCTACCATTGGGTGGAACTGTTCCATTTGTTTTCCTAGAATCGATTTTTCATATATGTATCTTAACATTGTGTTTTCATTTCCTAAAGTGCCAAATGGTTGATGGTATGTTTATTTATATAAATATAAATGATAATATGTATAAGTGTGCCTC
>ML777620.1:385854-401852 GCA_009831015.1 Picea engelmannii
GTGTATTTTTAATATTATTATTATTATATATTATTAAACTTCTATAACATTTTCATTTGCACACATAAGAAGGGTAAGTAATACATCTGATTTATCACCTTGAGGCATATCTCTTGTGATATCCTTGAATTATTCAAGAAATATATATATATATATAATTTTGTATGGGCATGCCTCCTGGCCATGGTAGATTATTTGATTTACCTACTGCTGAAATTTCCACATACAAACAAATGATTTCAGAAAATAAATAAGCGAAAACAACACAAACATATTTTATCAAAGTAAAACAAGTGAATTATCTAGTCTCACTTCATCTTATATAATTCAAACTAGTGAGGTAAAGAGAGACTCATATAGTCTTAAAAGGGTACGAAACAAGTAATTTTAAGAGTCCTTGTTATACATATCTAATTTTGTACATTAACGAAAGTGGTGATCTCATAGAACAAAACTTAGAGGACGTTATGATCAATTCATCCATGCAGATTCATATTTCGCTATGTTATACAAAGCGTTTATAAATTTTCCCAAGTAAAATATGACGAGTTTATGAAATCAAAAATCCACTTATGACAAGTTTAATTTGGGGAAGTAAAAGCATAATATATGCAGTTTGAGGCACATGATCACTAAAACTATGGTTAAGGGAAGGGTGTAGGTATTCTAAACCTTTAAAGAACTGAGGGAGAAGACAAAACATGTTGTAAAGTTATTTTAAAGACATAAAAGAAACAGGGGAAACACTCTACCAGAACCTGATTCGAATAGAGTATCAAAGCTCCAAGAAATTACCTATGTAATTCAAGGAATCACCAATACGCATGGTCACCAGGGCTTGTAACTACCTATGTGGTTCTAAAGAGAATTTTAGTTACTGGGTTCACAATGGGGAAGAGAAAGACTTAGTAGAGAAGCATGAGGGAGATCTTTCCTTTGGATGATTATGGGCCTTGATCCCATTGCTCGTAATGGAGGAAATGACAGAGGGCATGTTCACTTCATATCATGTGAAGATTGTGAAGTGGAGGACTTAAAGTGGTGTAGTGTCTGAGGCATCAAAGCTGATAGGTATTGGGGAAGTAGGTATATGGTGACATACCCTACCAAGAATTTAATGTGTTAATGTCAACTTCCCTGGATCTTGGTTCCAGGTCCAGGTGTCCTCCACCCCATGCCTATCAGAGTTACCATAAAATTACATCGTGGTTTTGGAATATAGTCTATATAGTGGGTTATCATATGTGTGGAAAGAAAACCTAGTTGGTATCTAGGACTTGGAATCTCATGTAAACCCTTGTGTAGGTAGATTTCTTAATGTAAATCGTTATGGGTAGAACCCTTATTACAACTTTATTAATTTAAAAAGTTATGAGGATATTTTGTTATTGTTAATGGTAGGGGTTATCATAGTTTAGTATTTGATGTACATGGAAGAATCCTTAAAGTGCTACATGATAGTAGGGTAATGATATGTGAAGGTATCTTTACAAATAACACATTATACCTCCCTTCTGGATAACATGTTTTAGCTTGAATATTATGGGTTGTATTATAGTTTTTATTTAGGAATAGAACTGTTATGGATAAATTCTTCATGGTGCCACAAGAATAACGTAAGAAGATTTTTGAAGGGATGTCAATAAGATGCGAGTAGTAAATGCCTTCCTTGGCCGAGTAGTCTAAATAAGGCCTTAAAATTCATAAAAAAGAAGGAACGGTGTCTAGTAATGAATGTTTGATACCAGTAAAGAAGTGAATGGGTAAAAACCTTGGATAGACTTATAATGCAGTGGACAACAAGTCTCATAGTTTTTTTCCCCTCTATAAAAAGAAAACATTTTTTTTTTGTACAAAAATTTTGGGGTACATTAAATATGGTATGAGAGTTGTTGGTTACAACACTTAGGCCTAAGGGAAACACCTGAAATTTATTTTTGCTGAAGGAAAAATCTAACAAATAATATTTACTATTACAAACATAAATAAATATTTGTTATTTTGAAAATGTTGGCACAAAATGGAGAAGGAGACATGCCTGATAGAAACCACAATCAAGATCTCTCTAGAGATACAAAACATCACAGTGAGGGAAGTTCAGCCACCCAAGTAAATTGGAAACAATGAGGAATATTATTATGGAATTGCAGGTGTTTAAAGATGATAATGAAAGGTTAAAGAAATATCAAGAATATCAACTTGGAAATTAATGAAATCTTGTTACACAATATATCAACAAAGAAAATTCCAAGAAATAATGAGATGGAGGAGGAGGTCAGTAAAAATTCCTCAAAGAATTCTAGTCAGAAAACATAAGGAGAAGATAGTTCTTCTGAGGATACACATATGATAGAAACCAAGGCATCTATATGAAATAAAAGAAAGCAATTTGATCACCTAGAAGGTGAATTCAAAAATATAATACCCTCCACCTTTAATGGGGAATCAAAGAATGGTGAGAAATTTTAATCCTGGCTGCTAGATATAAATAAATAGTTTTAGGTTTATAATTTCTCCCGTAATATGAAGGTTAGAATGGCCATTTATAACTTTCAAGGAAAATCCAGTATCTCGTAGAATGATTTGAAGCTAGCGAAAGGATTGAAAGAAAAATTGATGGAATGGTTGGAATTCAAAAAGAATTTCAAGAAACAATACCTATCATAAAATTATTATGAAAGAGAGTCTAAGGAATATTACAAATTTTGATTATGACAAATGGCTATGGATGATCTAATCAATAAATTTCTAGATCTCTTGAGGTTTGTACCATATATACAAGAAGATAAGGTAAAATTAAAAGGTTCTTAAGTTGTCTACCACAACCTTATAAAGACAGAATTGAGTTTGATAATACTAATTCTTTAAATGCGGCACTTAGGAAGGCCCGGATGTGTTACAAATAGTATAAACAAAGATCAAAAACTCCTAAAGATTGCAAAGATAAGAAGCAGGATAAATTAAATCATCACAAGAAAGGATTCCAATCAACCCCTTTTCTGTAACATACTAAAGGGGGAAATAAACAAAGGAAGGAATATCCCTCTAACACAGAACATATACAAGGGAGGAATAAACCAGTCAATTTGGGATTCAAGAAGGTAGGGGACAATCCAAAGAACCATTGAAATGTTGGGAGTGTGGAGAACCCCACCTAGGGAGAAATTTTCCACGCTTAAACCCATCAACAAGGACTTCGGTCCACAACCTTCAAGAGGATTCAACTATTTGAGATATTGGTAGAAGCATGCATAGGATCAATGTAGTTGTGGATGGAAGGTAGGCATATCATCAATCCACTATTGTAGAAGTTGAAGGTAAAATTCATAATAACAATGTTTCTTAACATATTGACCCAGTAGCTAGTTTGAGTTACATTACTCCAAATCTAGTAGAATCAAATAAGTTAAAGAAGGTAAAACATGAAAAATCCTTGTTAGTACAGGTAGCAACAGGGACAAGAAGAAAGGTAACATAATTTCATCTGATTGTGAACTCGGTATAAATGGTCAAAATACAGAGTTAAATCTGGATGTATTACCTTTAGAGTCTTATGATATAATTGTTGGAATGGACTAGTTAGAAATACATAATGTGATATTAAATTGTTATGAAAAGTCATTCATGTACAAGGATGAAAATAATACAGCAAGAACAATTCAAGGAATTAGAAAACCAATTTTTGTTAGGCAAATATCAACAATGTAATTCAAGAAATGTATTAATAAGGGTTGCAAAGTATATGTTATTCAAGAAACTAATCTCTTAGAATAAGAAAGAAAACCAATTTTGGAGGACTTTGCAGTTCTTTAGGGTTTTACATATGTATTCGTAGAAGAAATAACGAAACTAGCTCCAAGGAGATAGATACATTTCTCTATCAATCTACTACCTGGATCTACCCAAATATCAAAGGCACCTTACAGAATTAGTGTTCCCAAAGTAACAAATTTAAAAATTCAGTTATAGGAGATGTTAGATAAAGAGTATATCAGATCAAGTGTTTCCCCTTGGGCAACACCATTTTTCTTTGTTAAAAATAAATATGGAATGATAATATTATGTATCGATTATTGTGAGTTGAAAAAAATGACAATTAAAAATAGATATCCTTTACCTAGAATCAACAATCTCTTTGACCAGGTTGGAGGAGAAAAAATATTCTCTAAACTAGACTTGAGATATGGTTATCACCAAGTCAGGATAAAGGACGAGGATGTAAACAAAAGAACATTCAAAACATGTTATAGACATTATGAATTTCTAGTGATTTCGTTTGGACTAACTAATGCACCAACAACTTATGTGTTTGATGAATAGTATATTTAGCCAGTATTTGGATAAATTTGTGTTGATTTTTATTGATGATATTTTAATCTATTCAAAAACAGAAGAAGAACATGAACAACATTTGAAAATAGTATTACAGAATCTAAGAGAACATAAATTGTATGTTAATTTTGACAAATGTGATTTCTACAAAAGGAAGATACAATATTTAGGGCGTGTAATATCAGAAGATGGTATCGCAGTAGACCCAGAAAAGATTAGATTCATTACAGAATAACTTATTCCTAAATACACAAAAGATATAATATCATTCATGGGGATTATCGGTTATTAAAGAAGGTTTATCAAAGGATTTTCCAAAATCACCTATCTCATCACATCACTACAAAAAAATGGAATAAAATTTAATTGGACTCAAAAATTCCAAGACAAATTTTATAAACTAAAAGAACTGTTAACTATAACACCAATCGTTAAGGTAGAAAATCTAGATAAATACTTTGCATTTTGTGTGGATGAAAGTAAAGAGGTATTATGAGGAGTGTTAACACAATATGGACACATCATATGTTATGAATCGCACAAATTGAAAGAACATGAATGAAACTACGTAACTCACGATCTAGAATTAGTAGTTGTGATTCATGCATTGAAAATGTGGCCAAATTATTTAATGGGAATAAAATTCATGTTACTAACATATAATAGTGGTGTAAAACACTTGTTTAGTCAACAAGATCTCAATGTAAGACAAACAAGATGGTTGGCCTTTTTAAGTGAGTTCGATTTTGAAGTACAACACATCAAGGGAAAAGAAAATAAGGCTACAGATCAACTAAGTCGAAGGACTAATGGGCTTCATGAAGTAATTATCACCAAAGTAAAAAATGATATTGAGAATAGGATAAAATATGCAATAAGAAATGATGAAAATTACATCAAAGAAAGAGAACAATTGCAAGGAAAAGAAGAAAAACTACACAAAACAGATCTCAATATAGATAAAAATGGGGTTTTACGGTTCAAAGACAAGTTATATGTACCTAACGCTACTGAATTGAAGACAATAATTCTGGATGAGTTGCACAAAAATCCATATTTTCATCATCTAGGATATCAAAAAATGATAGCAGCCTTAAGGAAATAGTTTTATTGGCCTAACATGAAAAATGAAACAGTTGAATACTTGCTTAAATGTATAGATTGTCAAAAGGTAAAGGATGAGCATCAACATCTGGTAGTTTTGTTACAACCTATGCCTATACCCGAATGGAAGTGGAAAATTATTTCAATGGACTTGATCACAGGTTTTCCTAAGACTCAAAGACAAAATGATTCAATTATGGTAGTAATTGATAAGCTAAGCTAAGTATGCACATTGTATACCTATGAAATCTATTGACAATGTGATTAATATTGCTGAAACTTTTATGAAATAAATATTTATGTTGCATGGAGTCCCTAAAATGGCAATTTCAAATAGAGATGTCAAATTTACATCCAATTTTTGGAAAGAATTGTTTGCAGGTTTGGGTACTAATTTGAATTTCAACACAAGTTATCATCCAAAAATAGATGGTCAAATAGAATGAACAAATCAAATTATCGAAGACATGTTACACATGTATGTAAGGATCAAACCAACTAAGTGGGAAGAATATCTACACTTAGTTTAATTCGTAAACAATAATGGGTATCAAGCATCAGCTAATATGAGTCCCTTAGACATTTTATACAAGAGTAAATGCACCGCAACAATCAGTTGGGATAATCCAGTTGACAGGATTATGGTTGGACTAGAAATGCTCCAAGAAATGGAGAGAATGATAAAAGGGGTACACCATAACTTGAAAGAGCCACAAGATCTAGAGAAACGATATGACGATCTAAAAATGAGACATCAAGAATTCAAAATTGGGGAGGATGTATATCTAAAATTGAAAGCAAGGAGAAGCTCCCTAAAGCTAGGAAATTGTTACAAGTTGGTGCCAAGATTTGTTGGTCCTTTCGAGATCTTGACTCTAATCGGACCAATGGCATATCAACTGAAACTTCCTACAAATTTAAAAGTTCATAATGGTTTTCATGTTTCATTATTAAAAAGATATATTCATGATACTAATCAAATCATTAATTGGAACATGGTGCAGGTGGAACCATAAGTCTAGTTCCAAGTGGAACGTCTATGCATTTTGGATAGGAAAGTAACAGTACTTCGGAACAGAGCCATCTCCCAAGTAAAAGTGCAATGGAAGACTTTATTCATGAGGAAGCTACTTGGGAATTGGAAGAAGATATGTGGAAATATTATCCAATTCTGCTCCAAGAGATGATTGAACACTGAGGACATTTTTGTACTTAAGGGGGAGAGGATGTGATATCCTCAAATTATTCAAGAAATATATCTTTTCAAAGTTTTTATTCAAAAATAAATTTCCATTTATGAAAATTTGAATTTATATTTGTGGAAACATGTATTTATTATTTTTATGATCGACAAATATTTGACTTTCCAACTGTCCTCTTTGATGGACATATGTATGAGACAAACTCTTTAATAAAATTTAATGTTGGAAGATAGATTGAACAACGAGGTTAAAAATAGTTGACTATGACTCCATGAGTGGGGAGCAAGTTTGAATTAACTTAGAGTTGACTTTTAGATGTGTCAAAAGTTGAGTTATGTCACTAGCATCCCATAGAAATCAAGGATAAGGAGGGATAGGAAAGGAAAGATATAGGCATGAGATAAATACAACATATGTGGGAGGCAAGACGATGCTTAGTATGTTGGGAAGGATAATTTGTTTGTTTTTACGAGCACATTTGATGTTAGGAAAACAATTATATGAAACTATTCATAGAAACAATGGCTAAGGAATGATGCCCAATTCTCGCTTATGGAGGTATGGTTAGGCTAGGGCTGATCAGGAAAGTAAAACACAATTGTTTTGTATCTATAGTTGGGTGGAACGTGGTTGTTCCATTTGTTTTCCCAGCATCGATTGTTCATATATGTATATTAACTATATCTTTTCATTTCATGAAGTGTTAAATGGTTCATGGTATGTTTATATATATATATATATATATATATATACATACCATGAACCATTTAACATATATATAGATATATATATGATAATCTGTATAAGTGTACCTCATGGCCATGATAGATGTGTGGATTATCCACTATTTAGAATATTTTTTAATATTTTTTTTCTGAGGTGTTATATGTGAAATAGATATATATATAGATAGATAGATAGATAGATATAATTTTATATGGGCATGCCTCATGGCCATGGTAGATTATTTAATTTACATAGTGCTGAAATTTTCGCATACAAACAAATGATTTCCGAAAAGAAATAAGTAAAACCAGCACAAACAGATTTTATCGAAGTAAAACAAGTGAACTACGTAGTCTCACTTCATATTATATAATTCGAACTAGTGAGGTAAAGAGAGACTCATAAAGTCTTGAAAGGGTACGAAACAAGTAATTTTAAGAGTCCCTCTTATACATATATAATTGTATACATTAAAGAAAGTGGTGATCTGATACAACAAAACTCATTGGGCGTTATGATCAATTCATCCATGCATATCCGTAGGTCGATGTCTTATACAAAGTATTTATAAAATTTCCCCAGTAAAATATGAGTGTAGGCCGAGTTATACATGCCAAATAAAGTTATGGTAACCTTCAAACAATATTTAAATAACATCAAATGTCTATAATAGAGTTAAGTGAACATAAGACTTTAGTTTGAACTATAGAAGAATTTCTTAGCAAGAAGAGTATTTCTAGAGTGGAACCCGAAGTACCTTTTCCAAGATAGGTGTTTTCCCTTTGCGGAATTTGTGTCATCTGAGTTAAAACAGCAAAAGGAACCAGCATAGGATTACGATATTGCAATATTATAATCAAAGGTAATAAGATAAATCAAGATGAGGAAGGAACATGCGCAGCTCCATGCAGAGATAAAAACCCTATGATAAGTAATTGCAAGGTTTTTGATAGAGTAAGGCAAATTACCAGCTCATCAAAGAATTAAAATTACCTAGGGTAATTTGAAGAACAGTCACAAAGCAATTTTTAACCATTGCGTTAACAAGAGGAAATAATATCGGTAACATTACAAATCAAATGAATTAATCCAGAGATGAAATAAATTCAAAGACCAGTTACGGGGGTTATTTATCGAGATTACTTGTGTTACAGTGATGGCAAGGGATTTCAAGGAAACAAAGTTATCGTAGTGTCGTCACAAATTTTAAATAGATAGACCCCTTGCCTCAGTAAACCAAAAGGTAAGTGAATGTATTAGAGAAACAATGAGTACGTAAGTCAGAAAACCAATCAACATCTCGTTCACGGTACCATCAAAGACCTCACCATAGGGTAACCTCTAGAAATGATATGTTTATTTCTCATTGATAGGGAATGCAGACAGTAATAAGGGTTTATGGTTCCTTACAATAAAACAAGCAAGAGAACCCAAGTATTGATTTTCGAATGGGAAATATGGGGTTCTCTATCGAAATATTGAGTACTGACCTTCATTATTGGCAAGAAAGAAATTGTATGTACAAAGATTTAATTAAAGACTAAGTGAACCTTTCCATGCACAAAATACCCATTCTACATCTTACAAAATCACAAATGCACTTATGACGAGTTTAAGTTGGGGCAGTAAAAACATAAGATATGAAGTTCAGGGCATAAGAGCGCTACAACTACAGTTCTTGGAAGAGTGTAGGTATTCCAAACCTTTAAAGAACTCAGGGAGAAGAAAAAACATGCTATAAATTTATTTTAAAGAAAGTAACGAAATAGGGGAAACACTCTACCAGAACGATCGCCAATACACATGGTCTCCAGTGCTCAGATCTACCTCTGTGGTTCTACAGAGTAGTTTAGTTACCAGATTCGTGATGGGGATGAGAAAAAATTAGTAGACAAGCGTAAGGGAGAGCTTTCCTTTGGAAAATTAAGGGCCTTGAGCCCATCGCTCGTAATGGAGGAAATGACCGAGGGTACATTCACCTCCGACAATGTGAAAATTGTGAAGTGGAGAGATGACAATGGCCTAGTGTTTGACGCGTCAAAGCTCAAAGGTACCAGGGAAGTAATTAGACATTGTCATACCCTACCACGAATTTAATTCATTAACATTGGCTACCCTGGCTCCTAGTTCAAGGTCCTAGTGTTCGCCACCCCACGCCTATGAGATTTACCATAACACTACATAGTGGGTTTGGACTATAGTCTGCATAGTGGGTTATTGTATGCGTGGAAATAAAACCTATTTGGCACCTAGGACTTGGAATCTCATGTAAACCCTTATGTAGGTAGATTTCTTAATGTAAATAATTATGGGTAGAACCCTTATTACAACTTTATTAATTTAAAAGGTTATGAGGATATTTTGTTATCATTAAGGGTAGGGGTTCTCATAGTTTAGGATTTAATGGATATGGAAGAATCCTTAAGTGCCACACGATAGTATAGTAACTATAGGTGAAGGTATATTTAGGGGTAGCACATTATACCTTCCTTCTCGATAAAATGTTTTATCTTGAATGTTATAGGTTATCTATTTTGGGTTGTCTTATAGTTTTTATTTGGGAATAAAACTATTATGGATAAATTTTTCATGGTGCCACAAGAATAAAGTGATAAGGTTTATGAAGGGATGCCAATAATATGCAAGTAGTAAATGACTTCCTTTGGAAAGTAATATAAATAAGGTTTTAAAATTCAAAAAAATCAAGGAATGGTGTCTATTAATGAATGTTTGAAACCAATAAAGCAGAGAATGGTTAAAAACCTTGGACATACTTATAATGTAGTGGAAAATAAGTCTCATAGTTATTTTCCCCTCTATTAGAAGAAAACAAAAATTGTAGCTAAATTTTGGGGTACATTACATCTCTGTTTGGAGCAAATGATGACTAGAAAATCATTTAAAGGACCTAGCACCAACCTTCACAACCTTGGATCAAACAATTTATAGATGTAAGCATCAATACCTGAAGATGCCATCTTTTTCAGTGGAAATTGTGGATCTAATTGAAAGGAAAATAATTCTAACAAAAACAATGCATTGAAATGAGACAAAGTTTTAGCAAAATCTTTTAATCGAAAAACCTGTTTAGAATCTATAAATTGCAAAACACCCAAAAAAATATAATTTATGATGGATATTTTGTGAAACAAGTTTGATCACTCACCATTAAAACTACTCCAACCATGTAGAAAAAATATTGTGTTTCTAACAAAAAAAAATGCATTGAAATGAAAACAAGTTTTAGTAAAATATTATAATCAAATAAAGTGTTTAGAAACTATAACTTGTAAAACACAAAAAAATATAATCTTTAATGGATATTTCACAAAACACAAAAAAAATATAATCTATGATGAATATCTTGCAAAACAAGTTTGAGAACCCACCATAAAAACTACTTCAACCATCTACATAAAAATATTGCGTTATTGATTAAGAATTCAGAACCCAATTTCTCCTCATTTTTTTAAAGTTTTGAGGTTCGGTTTCACTCTCACAATATGTTATGTATAAAATGATACCCTTCCTTATTGAAATTTTAACAAAGAATTCGGAATTTATCCTTCATTTTTATTACAAAATATAAATCGTATTTGTCTTAAGGCTCCTTTCAACCAGCAAACAATGAGTCTCCATTGAAACTTCGATTCTAAATTGTATTATTGATATTCGACTTTCTCACTTCTTCATCGATATGGTTGATGTTACTTAATTACACATTACTCAGTGAACAAGCCTTTTTTTTTTTTCCTTGATCATGATGGTTATTGAAAATAGCATCCTTCTCTAGTGCTCTAGGAATTGAAGAGCTATGAAATCATGCCAATCATTTAAGAGATTTAGAATTTCAACTGGGTTGGCTCCGTTGTCAATTTCACTACTTATTTAACTTTTTATTAATATGAAATATATAGATATTATAGACTACATTTTCACTTCCATCATGAATGTTGTGGGTGAACCTCAATGTCCTTTAGGATGGTCCTCCACAAGGTTTTCCATGATGAGAAAACCATGCAATTTCATGAAGGAATTCTCTTTGTTAGGTTCAACCTCACTGCATTTTTCCTTCCTTGTAGGTCATAAATTTGTGTATGCTTCCCCATTGGTGTATCTAGTTGAGAAAATCGACACACTCATCCAACACATGTTCGATTTAACATTTATCCTTTATTGCAGAGTGTGGTTTTACATGTGTATGGCCTCCCTTGATTGGCATGTTTTCACATGTCTAATTGAATTAGATTTTGAATGATTTTAGTAGGTACGGAGGGAACAAAAAATTAAATATATCAAGTGACACATACCTGATCCCCATTATACAATTAGGATGGTGGTATGTAAAGAATTTTCCTAAATGACCACTGAAATCGGCTTTCTTAAATTCAACTTCGATACCAATTCTACGACCATAGGCGAAGTGTGTTCCTCAATAACTTTCCAACGAATTCACTCTTACCCAATTTTTATCTCGAAGCAAGGAGTTACGGCTCTTTCCTGCGGCAGCATTTCTACATGGCACCCCTTGACGATATGGGATCAAACGTGAATGATAAGCTGGCATAACCACCTGTGCATAAAACTGGCACCGCAGACCTCGTCCATGTCCTCATCTGTACACTTTGTGTGTATGGTCCACTTCATTGTTTGTATGGATATATTATTGAAAACTCAATATATGAATATTTTGGGCTTCATGCTATACACAATGTACCACACAACATCATTTTCATGCGACACATGTGCTTTTTCACCACTAAATTTTTTCGTCCATGCGACATGTTCAATCCATGTTATTAAACTATAGTGTACCGCACTCTCTAAAAGATCTTCACCTTGCGACACTCCCATTTTATTGCATCGTACAATACTCTTTATTTCCTGGTGGGAATTATCCCTCATTTATAACATCGTCGCAAATATTAATTTCCTGAAATAAATGTAATTCTCCTTCGTTTATCGCATTGTGAGAAATATCATTTTCTTTCAACAAAAAGAAATCTCCTTCCTTTATCTCATGGCCAGAAAATTTCTTCTCTCTTCTCTTGCGGTTTACGACACCAAAATTATTTTAGTGCGATATGTCACACTGCAACAAATATCCTCTTCCCGAGATACAAAAACTTCCTCAAATGTTTCTAAGTTTCCAAGTCTTTTTTTTGGGAGATAAACATCGTATTGCATGGGAGTTATTTCCTTGCGATAGACGTTGTGTTACACTGAACTTTTATTCATGTGATGTTCAGAAAAGGACAAGTCTTATCATAAAAATTTCGAAGTGTTTCCCAATGGAATTTTAAGGCTTTAGGCTATTGTTTTAACTCACAATCAGCAAGATATTTTGTGGAAATATAACAGGGTCCAAGCATTATTCATTTACCCAGGATTTTGTTTCAAATTCTTGTCCTACTCCAACACATTTCTTCTTAGGAAAAGCTAGAGGGGGTCTTCCTATGATATCCATTCTCGATCAAACGTTTTGAGAAGATATTTAAGGAGTTTTCAAGAGAACTTTCTACAACCCAGTGATGAAGCCATGCAAGCATGAATCTATTGTTCGATTCCAACGACTGAGATTCCTCCAGGATTTACCATAAAATAAGCCATCCTGTTAAAAAAACTTGGGAATGAGTTGGAATGGATTAGTTTGGAATCTTCATGGTCAAATATTTTATGTTTGGTTTTTTTTTATGTACATTAAAAACCTAAAAATATTGTGGTGTTTTTCTAAATTATGTAGTCTCCCTTTGTAAAAATGATATGCTTGTTTTATATGAACTCTTATTTTTCTATATGAATATTTAGATGAATCTATGTTTTTTCTTTTCACTATGTTATTTCATTAATTAAAATTAATGACAACAATTAAAATGGGGGACATGGCATTGAGGATGAGAGATTATCCATGTATCAACATTCTAGATTATCTAGATGAAATGAAATGGAAATGTTGATTCTTGCAACTAAATACTTACACAAAGATAATAGCTTAAAAACAATGACATCACCTTACAAATCATAAATAAAATACTTAGCAAAACAGAGGATGGAAAAGCAATGCTAATATTTGTTGACATAGATGCTTAACAAGCTCACTGTAAAAATGGTTTTTGGGGACTCAAATTTCAACAATATTTTACAAAATTTTAAAATATGTTAATTATTTTGTAATTCAAGTAGAATCATTTACCATGTATAATATTAAGAAAAAAAATCAAATTAAAAAAAAAAATCAAAATATTTAATAAAATCAAAATAATTATGCCAAACACGTTTCGAAATGTGGCGTTGGCATTGACCAATGTGTACCAACGCAGAAGCTTCCCATTTGGAAATGAGTACAAACGATACTACCTGATGAGAGAGCCTCCGAAACAGTGCCTAGAGAGGGTAACTATATGATTTCGAAATGTGGCGTTGGCATTGACCAACGTGTACCAACGCAGAAGCTTCCCATTTGGAAATGAGTACAAACGATACTACCTGATGAGAGAGCCTCCGAAACCGTGCCTAGAGAGGGTAACTATATGAATGGCTTTGTCGAGAAGATAAGCCGAAATAAGTAATTGATGGCATGTTCATCCCTTAGAGTGAGTCACTCGTGATTTATTCGATTTGCAAATGTTTACCAATGGTATCATTGTGAGGCTCGAAGAAAAGAGGAATTTAGAAGTTAGGGATGCAGATTGGTATATTGGGGGAGAAAGAAGCATGCATCATTTTGTGGAGTTGGTGAAGAAAACTGAAAGGAGAGTTGATCCATGTCATTCTTTGTATTGGCTACATTTGGAGGAAGAATCAGAGGAAGAATATTGAATCGTTTGGTGGAGTCGGTGAAAATAAATTAGAGAAGAGTTGAGAATTTAGGATTTTTAGGTTTTCTTTTGATTTTTGGGTGGGTTCACACTTTTTCTTTATTGTGGACTGTTTTTCTTTGTTTTTTGTTTTTCTTTTAGCATGGCCATGCTTTTCCTTCTGTCGGGTTTTCTTCTTTATTTCTTTTCTTTTTGGGGTCGAGGGGTAGGGTATTCTGTGGAGGAGTCTATGATGTGGCCTACTCCACCGTAATTCAAATGAGTCATTCAATCATAGGTTTAAAATTGATGGTGAGAAGGGATTGCAGAGGTTCCATAATGAACACTAGCGATTGGGTTGGTGGGCCAGATTTGACTATCAAGAATAATAGTGAAACTTTTGCTTTCGTCCATTGCCCCTCCGATGAATCTCGTTTGATTCAGAGTTCCATCCAATACATTCTAGGTACTCTACTCCACTAAATGGGGCATGACATAAATTTCATATACTTATTGTTAATGGGGCATGACATAAATGGCATAGCCTTACCTTTTAGCATCATCATCTGTACAACTCTCAAAATATGATCAAGTTGATGTGTGTATGTTTACATGGGGACATGAGTATTAATGGCGTAATAACCTTCCTTATTCCCAATGAAGCCCATTTCAAATTTTATTTTCCTCATTTTTCCCTTTGATGCGATGGTGCCCATTCCAAATTTGATTTTCCAAAGAATATTTCTCCATCTTATCAAATTTCTTCAACTTCTTAGTTTTTTCCTCTTCTCATATCCAACCTGATTTTATGGTGGGACTCAGTGGATGGTTCACACATGTTCAAATTACAGAAGCATCCTTCTATGTGGGGATGGTGCCCATTCCAAATTTGATTTTCCAAAGAATATTTCTCCATCTTATCAAATTTCTTCAGCTTCTTAGTTTTTTCCTCTTCTCATATCCAACCTGATTTTATGGTGGGACTCAGTGGATGGTTCACACATGTTCAAATTACAGAATCATCCTTCTATGTGGGTTTATTAGCATCCTTCTCGTCCCCTCCCCAACCGTCTCCAACCTCCCAACTTGTTGCCACACCCACCACCAACCCATCAAGATTTTCTCGGTCAATAACACTTTTAGTTTTACCTGCAAGCACATATCATGCTTCAATCACCAGTAACTTGGATAAACCACCATTTTGGATCCAACATTGGTTGGGGTGTTCTTTCTCTAAGAAGCTCAGACTTAATAGTTGCACAATCCATTGTACTCCTCCACTTCATCGATGCACTATGTGTGGTAGATTTTGTTTTCTTATGTATTTATTTTTTCTATATTTAGCGGAGAAAACTTAGGAGAAGCTCCACTTCATCGATGCACTATGTGTGGTAGATTTTGTTTTCTTATGTATTTATTTTTTCCATATTTAGCGGAGAAAACTTAGGAGAAGCTTGTAGCCAAATTTAGCCATGGGTTTGGCTATTGGATTTGTTCATACATAAAGGAGGAGTGTTATTGTTTCATTACTAGTAGTAGTATAATAATTGTTTTTCCACTATTAATGATATTCAGATTCATTATTGGACACATCAAACAAACACATAGTGATAGCGAGTGAGGGATATTTATTTCATGTATGGTATATACAGTTCTATATTGTAGACAATCTTTCAACTATTCACGATGAACTGGCATTCATTTTTCTAAGTCGCTACTAATAAATCTATGGGATATGTGATATAGATATCATTGATAAATCCATTGTATATGTGATATATATCTTGATTTTTTTATGGTATGTATACAGATGTTGAATTTTTATGGTATATCAAAT
>ML777620.1:426984-440536 GCA_009831015.1 Picea engelmannii
GATCTAATACAACAAAACTCATAAGACGTTATGATCAATTCATCCATGCATATCCGTAGGTCAATGTGTTATACAGATTATTTATAAGTTTTTCCAAGTAAACTATGAGTGTAGGCCGAGTTATAGATGCCAAATGAAGTTATTGTAACCTTCAAAGAATATTTAAATAACATCAACTATCTATAATAGATTTAAGTGAACATAAGACTCTAGTTTGAACTGTAGAAGAATTTCTCAGCAAGAAGAGTATTTCTAGAGTGGAACCCGAAGTACCTCTTCCAAGACAGGTGTTTTCCCTTCATGGAATTTGCATCATCTGAGTTAAACCTGTAAAAGGAACCAGGATAGGATTACGATATTGTAATATTATAATCAAAGGGAATATGATAAATCAGGATGAGGAAGGAACATGTACTTAAATTGAGAGTGTCCATCCCTTCATTCCTTGCAAAGTGAATTCTGTGACTCGAGAAGAGGAGTGTGCACACCATATGTTGATGGGTTCCCTCGCAAAGAAAATGGATCCATTCATCAAACGCATATCCATAAAATAAATCAAACAAAATTTACAGAGAGAAATGGTATGATCTAGTTACAACGGAGCCCCATATGAAGATAAAAACCCTATGATAAGTAATTGCAAGGTTTTTAATAGAGTAAGGCAAATTACCAGCTCATCACAGAATTAAAATTACCTAGGGTAATTTGAAGAACAGTCACAAATGAATTTTTAACCATTGCGTTAACAAGAGGAAATAATATTGGGAACAGTACAAATCAAATGAATTAATCCAGAGATGAAATGAATTCAAAGACCAGTTACAGGGGCTAGTTATCGAGATTACTTGTGTTACAGTGATGGCGAGGGATTTCAAGGAATGAGAATTATTGTAGTGTCCTCACAAATTTTAAATAGATAGACCCCTTGCCTCAGTAAACCAAAAGGTAAGTGAATTTATTATAGAAACAATGAGTACATTTAAAGAAGTCAGGAAAAAAGTCAACATCTTGTTCACGGTACCATCAGATCCCTCACCATAGTGTAACCTCTAGAAATTATATGTTTATTTCTTATTGACAGGGAATGGAAACAGTAATAAGGTTTTATGGTCCCTTACAACAAAACAAGAACGAGACACCAAGTAATGATTTTCCAATGGGAAATACAAAGTTTTCTATCGAAATATTGAGTACTGACCTACACTGTTGGCCAGAAAGAAATTGTATGTAGAGAGATTTAACTAAAGACTAAGTGAACCTTTCCATGCACAAAATACCCATTGTACATCTTACAAAATCACAAATTCACTTATGACGAGTTTAAGTTGGGGAAGTAAAAACATAAGATATGCGGTTCAGGGCATAAGAGCGCTACAACTATGGTTCTTGGAAGAGTGTAGGTATTCCAAACCTTTAAATAACTCAGGGAGAAGACAAAACATGCTATAAATTTATTTTAAAGAAAGTAACGAAACAGGGGAAACACTCTACCAAAACCTCATTGGAACAGAGTATCAAAGCTCCAAGAAATTACTTATGTAATTCAATGATCACCAATACACATGGTCTACAAGGCTCAGATATACATGTGGTTCTACAGAGTAGTTTAGTTACCAGGTTCACGATGGGGATGAGAAAAAATTAGTAGACAAGTGTAAGGGAGAGATTTCCTTTGGAAAATTATGGGCCTCGAGCCCATCGCTCTTAATGGAGGAAATGACCAAGGGTACGTTCGCCTCTGACCATGTGAAAATTGTGAAGTGGAGGGCTGACAGTGGCCTAGTGTCTGAGGCGTGAAATCTCATAGATACCGGGGAAGCAATTAGACATTGCCATACCCTACCATGACTTTAGTGCATTAACATCAGCTACCCTGGCTCCTGGTTCTAGGTCCTAGTGTTCGCTACCCCACACCTATGAGAGTTACCATAACACTACGTCGTGGGTTTGGAATATAGTCTATATAGTGGGTTATCGTATGCATGGAAAGAAAACCTAGTTGGCACCTAGGACTTGGAATCTCATGTAAACCCTTATGTAGGTAGATTTCTTCATGTAAATAGTTATGGGTAGAACCCTTATTACAACTTTATTTGTTTTAAAAGGTAATGAGGATATTTTGTTATCATTAAGGGTAGGGGTTATCATAGTTTAGGATTTAATGGATATGGAAGAATCCTTAAAGTTCTATAGGATAGTACAGTAACAATATGTGAAGGTATATTTAGGGGTAGCACATTATACCTCCCTTCTGGATAAAATGTTTTAGCTTGAATGTTATAGGTCATGTATTTGGGGTTGTCTTATAGTTTTTATTTAGGAATAAAACTATTATGGAGAAATTATTTTAATCGAAAAAACATTTTAGAATATATAACTTGCAAAAACCCCCAAAAAATATAATTTATGATGGATGTTTTGCGAAACAAGTTTGATCACTCACCATTAAAACTACTCCAACCATGTACAAAAAATAATTGTGTTTCTAACAAAAAAACAATGCATTGAAATGAAAATAGGTTTTAGTAAAATATTCTAATCAAATAAAGTGTTTAGAAGCTATAACTTGTAAAATACAAAAGAAATATAATCTTTGATGGATATTTCACAAAACACAAAAAAATATAATTTATGATGGATATCTTGCAAAACAAGTTTGAGAACCCACCATAAAAACTACTTCACCCATCTACATAAAAATATTATGTTATTGATTAAGAATTCACAACGCAATTTCTCGTCATTTTTTTTATGTTTTGAGGTTCGATTTCACTCTCACAATATGTTATCTCTAAAATGATACCCTTCATTATTGAAATTTTAACAAAGAATTCAGAATTTATCCTTCATTTTTATTATAAAATATAAATCGTATTTATCTTAAAACTCCTTTCAACTAGCAAACACCGAGTCTCCTTTGATATTCTACTTTCTCACTTCTTCATCGGTATGGTTGATGTAAATTAATTACACATTACTCAGCAAACGAGCCTTTTTTTTTCTCCTTGATCATGATGGTAATTGAAAATAGCATCCTTCCCTAGTGCTCTGGAAATTTAAGAGCTATGAAATCATGCCAATCATTTAAGAGATTTAGAATTTCCACTAGGTTGACTCTATTGTCAATTTCACTACTTATTGAACTCCTTATTAATATAAAATATATAGATATTATTAATATAAAAGATATAGATATTATAGAGTAAATTTTCACTTCCATCATGAATGTTGTAGGTGAGCCTCAATGTCCTTTAGGATGGTCCTCCCCAAGGTTGTCCATGATGAGAAAACCATGCAATTTTATGAAGGAATTGTCTTTGTTAGGTTCAACCTCACTACATTTTTCCTTCCCTGTAGGTCATAAATTTGTGTATGCTTCTCCCATTGGTGTATATGGTTGAGAAAAGGGTCACATTCATCCAACACATGTTCAATTTAACATTTATCCTTTATTGCGGAGTGTGGTTTTACATGTGTATGGCCTCCCTTGATTTGCATGTTTTTACATGTCTAATTGAATTAGATTTTGAATATTTTAGTAGGTACGGAGGTAACAAAAAAATAAATATATAAAGTCATACATACCTGATCCCCATTATACAATTAGGATGGTGGTATGTAAAGAATTTTCCTAAATGTCAGCTTTCTTAAATTCAACTTCGATACCAATTCGAAGACCATATGCCAAGTTTGTTCCTCAATAACTTACGGCTTTTTTATCTCGAAGAAAGGAGTTACGGCTTTTTTATCTCAAAGCAAGGAGTTACGACTCTTTCCTGCGGAAGCATGCCTACATGGAACCCCTTGATGATAATCTAAATGATAACCTGGCATAACCACCTGTGCATAAAACTGGCACCGCTAGACCTCGTCCATGTCCTCATCTGTACACTTTGTCCACCGCTAGACCTCGTCCATGTCCTCATTTGTACACTTCATGCGACACATGTTCTTTTTCGTCCATGCGAGATTTCATTTTCTTTCAACAAAATGAAATCTCCTTCCTTTATCACATCGCCAGAAAATTTGTTCTCTCTTCTCTTGCGGTTTACGACACCAAAATTATTTTAGTGCAATATGCCACACTGCAGCAAATATCCTCTTCCCAAGATACAAAAACTTCCTCAAATGTTTCTATGTTTCCAAGTCTTTATGGGAGATAAACATTGTATTGCATGGGAGTTGTTTCCTTGCGATACACGTTGTGTTACACCGAACTTTTATTCATGCGATGTTTAGAAAAGGACAAGTCTTTTCATAAAAATTTCAAAGTGTTTCCCAACGGAATTTTAAGGATTTAGGCTATTGTTTTAACTCACAATCAACAAGATATTTTGTGGAAATATAACAAGGTCCAAGCATTATTCATTTACCCAGGATTTTGTTTCAAATTTTTGTCCTACTCCAACACATTTCTTCTTAGGAAAAGCTAGAGGGGGTCTTCCTATGATATCCATTCTCGATCATAGGAATCTTCAAGAGAACTTTAAGGAGTTTTCAAGAGAACTTTCTACAACCCAGTGATGAAGCCATGCTTGTTTTATATGAACTCTTATTTTTCTATATGACTATTTAGATGAATCTATGTTTTTTCTTTTCACTATGTTATTTCATTAATTAAAATTAACCGCGACAATTAAAATCTGAGACATGACATTGAGGATGAGACATTATCCATGTATCAACATTCTAGATTATCTAGATGAAATGAAATGGAAATGTTGGGTCTGGCAACTAAATACTTACAAAAAGATAATAGCTTAAAAACAATGACATCACCTTACCAATCATAATCAAAATATTTAGCAAAAAAGTGGATGGAAAAGCAATGCTAATATTTGATGACATAGATGATTAACAAGCTCACTCTAAAATGGTTTTTGGAGACTCAAATTTCAACAATATTTTACAAAATTTTAAAATATGTTAATTATTTTGTAATTCAAATTGAATCATTTACCATTGATGTTTAATATTACGAAAAAAAATCGAATTAAAAAAGAAAAAAAATATTTAATAAAATCAAAATAATTATGCCAAACACGTTTCGAAAGGTGGTGTTGGCATCGAGGGGTAGGGTATTCTATGGAGGAGTCTCTGATGTGGCCTACTCCACCGTAATTCAAATGAGTCATTCAATCATAGGTTTCAAATTGATGGTGAGAAGGGATTGCAGAGGTTCCATAATAAACGGTAGCGGTTGGATTGGTGGGCCAGATTTGACTAGCAATAATAATAGTGAAACTTTTGCATTAGGTGTCTCTCCTAAGAAACAAAAAGTGAACTCTTTGCTCACAATATTGGTAGTAATATCATAAAAAATAATTAGTAAATTTATTCTAATTTCACTTTTGGAATCCATGTGATTTTATTCAGGGTTATAATTCTCACCCTTGATTATTGAACATGTATATAGCCTTTCGGTTATGCAAAACTCCCCTTCAAGTGTAAATCTTGTCATGAATATGGAGAACAATGAAAACTGACAACAAATTGAGATACTTGATCATCATGATACTTGGAAAAATTAATATGATTTAATTGATCATCATGTTAATTGATCATATTGAGTTACTTGATAATCATGTTACTTGGAAAAATTACTATGAGTTTCACTTCACTAATCATCATGTGTAGGTTCGATAATTCATCCACCTTTTTCATCCATTGTTTTTCATCCATCCCCCCTCCGATAAATCTCGTTTGATTCATAGTTTCATACAATACATTCTCTGGTCGACCGGTACTCTACTCCACTAAATGGGACATGACATAAATGTCGTATACTTATTGTTAATGGGGCATGACAAAAATGGCATAGCCTTACCTTTTAGCATCATCATCTAGAATATGATCAAGTTGATGTGTGTATGTCTACATGGGGACATGAGTATTAATGATGGAATAACCTTCCTTATTCCCAATAAAGCCTATTTAAAATTTTATTTTCCTCATTTCTCCCTTCGATGTGATGGTGCCCATTCCAAATTTGATTTTCCAAAGAAGATTTCTCCATCTTATCAAATTTCTTCAGCTTCTTAGTTTTTTCCTCTTCTCATATCCAACCTGATTTTATGGTGGGACTTAGTCGATGGTTCACACATGTTCAACTTACAGAAGCATCCTTCTATGTCAGGTTATTAGCATCCTTCCCATCCCCTCCCCAACCGTCTCCAACCCCACAACTTGTTTCCACACCCACCACCAACACATCAAGATTTGCTCGGTCAATATCACTTGTAGTTTTACCTGCAAGCACATACGGTTCTTCAATCACAAGTAACTTGGAGAAACCACCATTTTGGATACAACATTGGTTGGGGTGTTCTTTCTCGAAGTAGCTCAGACTTAATAGTTACACAATTCATTGTAGTCCTCCACTTCATCGATGCACTATGTGTGGTAAATTTTGTTTCCCGTGAACATTGCTCTCAGAATCAAAGTGATTTTTTCGTTGTTATTCTTATATCATTTATGTGTTATTGTGGTGATTGTTCTAGTTATATTGTTATTATTCTTCCATTTCTATCATTTTATTTATGTTCTGCATACTTTTTATATCTGGTATACTACAAGTGGTATCAGAGCACTTTCCTCGGCAGAAATTATGGGTTAATTTTGTTTTTCAGGGTAGAGATGTATTCCGACATATTTAAGCCAAAAATATCTATCGTTACATGCATAAACCCGTGGTTGAGGGATTCATACATGCAGGAAATACAAGTGGTACATAAGCGCACATCTGTTGGCCACCCTTGTAACCCTTGTTGGTACCCCTTAGAGTGGTAGCGCATTAGACAATACCTGTGTACGGATCGGCCTAGATTACCTAAATCCCTCTTTAGATAAATTGATCGGCCTCCTGACTGCTATATTTCCACCGAGAACAACACTCAGGAAGATACTTTCTAGTACCTGGGTAGTTGGGTAGTACAGATAAGGGTATGGTCTAGCCTCCTTAGTTAGTTCCCTGAAATATTAGGTCGAGTACTACTGTTTGACCCCAAATGTATATCAGAGATCTATAGCATAGGGAAAACCCTTGTCTATAGAACCCTTGAATACCTAACCTTTGGGGATAGAAACATAAACAAATTAAAACATACAAGATCTATTGTCGTGCAACTGTGTTCGGGTTTCCAAATCACTACACATTTGTTCTTGGTTAAGAATTTTGGAATTTCATCACTGTTGTATTATTTAGACTGGAGTATAATTCCACAGGTGTATGGAAATATTTGCACCATTATTTGAGACCTAGTCCATTGGATTCATCTCTTCGCCCTTATCACATTCATACATATCATTTTTTAGAAAAATATTTGACCCCCCCCACCCCATTTCGTGTCCCTCATCCTCATGGCCCATACCCGTAGCCAAGACTTGGAAGGTTTCTTCAATATCTTGCAATCTAATTTCACCGAGACCCGACAATAAGTGAGACAACTCGGTGCCAATGTTGTCGCCATCAATACAACCATGCAATATTCAATCGAGGAAATCAAACAAGACCTGACTACCAGATTGAATCTATTGTTTCGATGCTCTACACTAAGATGCATATCCCTAAAGATAACCCTTTATCTGACCCACCTCCACATACTAAAGATGAAAATTCCTCTCATTCCCATAACATTCAACACCATCACTTTCAACATGACCTACGCCTCCTGTGGGTGGATGTGACCAAATTTGATGGCTCAGATTCCAATGGTTCGGTAACCCAAATGGAACATTATTTTTCTTTATACGACATTCAATATGACTTGGCCAAACTCCAATATGGTGTTCTCCATCTAGATCAAGAACGTTGGCAATGGTGGTAATGGAGAAAAACTTCCCATCAAGGGTATATTGCTTAGACACTTTGTGGCAGAGCTTTATGAACTCTTTGACATTGGCACTAACCATTTGGTCCATTTTACAAATTTGAAACAATCAGGAATAGTGGAAGATTTTATAGCTGCCTTTGAGCACCTGGATTTTCAAACAGAGGGCATGTTTGATTCCTTTTTCCGAGGGTGTTTTATCAGTGGCCTAAGGGATGATATTTGGGCCCATGTCCTCGTGAATCTACCTCCGAGTTGGGTGGAGGCTAATAAAAGAGCTAAAGAAGCACAACAGGTTGTATCTTCTCAAAACCAGAAACCCTCCTTTATCCCTCACCCTAAACCAGTAAATCCCACTACTCCCTCCGCTCCACTGAAGATCCAAAAATTGACCAGGGATGGAATGGTTGAACGCCAACTCAAAGTCCTTTGTTATAATTGCGGTGACAAATATTTCCTGGGCCACAAGTGTAAGGAACAAAATATTTTTATGGCCATTTCGGAGGATATTTCGGAAGAGGATGTTGAAACTCCCCTTTTACCTAAGTCACCTAAAATCACCAACATAACCCCTCCCTCAGACCCTCCCAAAGTAGAAACAATAATTTCCCTCAATGATCTCACTAGATTCTCTGCTCCTCAAACCCTCAAGCTAATCAGTTACATCAAGCATACGAAGGTCATCATTCCGGTTGATAGTGGAAGCACCCATAATTTTATTCATCGTTGCATTTCCCAAGAAACTCATTGCTACATCCATGCCGTCAATAATTTCCAAGTCATGATTGCCAATGGTGGATCCATGAAATGTGGAGGGCATTGTAAAAATGTTCGTCTTCAAATTGGTGACTACCACCTAAAATACCATATGTTTGTTATTGACATGGGTAGTTGTGACACTGTGTTCGGTGTAGACTGGCTAAGGACTTTGTGTCCAATTCTCAAGGATTTTAATGAATTAACCATGCAATTTTACTAGGATGGTCACCAATATAAGTTCCAAGACATCTCCATCGGTTCACCTGAGATCATTAGTTCCCATCGCATGGAAAATCTTCTCAAAAAAGGTCATTCTGGTGTTATTTCCCAAAGCCATGCCATACAAGCAACACAGACACCCTCGGTGTCGCAGGACCTCCAATCCATCATTTATAAACATCAAGTGTTATTTTCCACTCCCCTGAGACTCTCTCCTTCTTGTGGTGTTAATGATCATTCCATTCCCCTTGTACCAGGAAGCCTTCCTCCCAATATCCGTCCCTATCGTCACCCCTTTTCCCCAAAAAATGAAATTGAGAAAATGGTCCAGGAACTCCTTAATGTAGGCATTATCCACCCTAGTACGAACCCCTACTCTTCCGTGGTGGTCATGGTCTTGAAGAAAGAATTTTCTTGGCAAATGTGTCCTGACTACCGTGCCCTCAACAAACTTACCATCAAAGACAAATTTCCCATTTCTTTCATTGATGACCTCTTGGATGAATTGAGTGGTTCCCAGTTATTTACTAAACTTTATCTTTGTTCTGGATACCACCAGATACGTATGAAAGAGGCAGACATTCCCAAGACTACCTTTAGAACTCATGAGGGCCACTATGAGTTTTTGGTCATGCCCTTTGGCTTGTGTAATGCCCCCTCCACGTTCCAAAGCCTCATGAATCATGTCTTCCATCCTTTTCTTCGTCATTTTGTATTAGTTTTCTTTGATGATATCCTCATCTATAGCAAAACCTGGACATACCATCTTTCTCACATGGATCGAGTTCTCCATCTACTCTCTTAGCACCAACTTTTCTTGAAACGGTCTAAATGTTCTTTTGTCGCCTTAGAAGTTGAGTACTTGGGTCATCTGGCTATAAAGGATGGCATCAGGGTGGATCCTAAAAAGATTCAAGCTATGCAATATTGGCCTCACCCAAAGTCTCTCAAAATCTTGCATGGATTTCTAGTCTTAACAGGTTATTATTGCAAGTTTCTTAAGAATTATCGAGATATTGTAGCCCCTCTCACTACACTCCTAAAAAATAACTCTTTCACTTGGACTCCAACAGTTGCTCAAGATTTTCAAACCTTGAAGATGGCCATGTGCACCACTCCAGTCCTAGCCCTTCCTGATTTCACAAATACCTTTGTCTTGGAATGTGATGCTTCAAGGAAAGGAATTAGTGTTGTTCTTCTGCAAGAGGGTCGGCCTTTGGCCTTTACCAGCAAGCAACTGTCTGAAAGAAATTTGGGCAAATCAATGTATGAAAAGCAGGGATGATTTTAAGGATGGAAATTTATTTTAAAATTTAGAAACCTTGGCCAATCTTACAAATCCTTCATATGCTAACTATAAATGATTGGCGATTTTTTGTAAAAATATTCAAATTTCTAAGTATTTTATATAGTTATTATAAAATTTTGGTGATTTTTAAGGTAAAATAATTTTATCCTATAGAATTTGGGCGAATTATTTTTAAAATAGCGAATCTCGTTTTTGGAAAAACCATGGAAAATTAGCCCATGAGCAAAATTTAGCCCCTAAAATCATCCCTGAAAAGGAAATGTTGGATATTGTTCATGCAGTTGACCTATGGTGCCCTTATCTATTAGGGAAATGATTCCAAATTAAGAAAGACCATCAATGTAAAGGACCTAAATTTATCATAAAAAAAATAAACTCTCTCGTACATTATTCACTAATTATCCAATGTTTATCATCTCATATGATGGGTACCTACATTTCCTTTTGGCTTGGAGTAACCCTTTGTCATACTAACTTAACACATAAGAGAGGTTCCATCAAATAAAAGAATTTTTCCTAGCTCCTATATCTTACTATATATATATTATTACTTACATGTATCCACCCATACACTAGGATTTGAATTTAAGTTTTCCTAATTAAGAGAGTCGAGCTATTTGGACCTTGCACGCAAGTTTATAACCCTGAGATTAATTGATTGTACTCCTACCTAGCTGTGTGGACATTAGAAATAAAATCCTAATGTAATACATACCAGGAATGGGATAAGGATACTAATAGTGATTTATGAGTGGTTATCAATGCGTTTTCTTTGATGGTTTCATTTTATTTATGATACAATTTGTCTCCACCATAACGAATTGAACCCCAACCAGTTCTGCATCGATCACTGTGTAACTAAACTAACTACCCCTCCTCGTTCTACTAGTGTAACAGAAGGATCACTTCAAAGACAAAAGTATAGTGAACGATTAGTTTCACTAGACAGTCATGGTTTTACTGTCGTTTAACTTCGTATCTTCAACATTTAAGGGAGGCAGGTGTACCTGTCAGGAGGAGTTAAGGCTATGTCCTAGAATTAATTAGGGTCTTACTAACCTTAGTCTCGATGACTCTTCTTCCTGATCTTCCAAATCCTAATGCGCCAACCTTTCCCTAGCACACGGCTTGTACCTCTGATGTTGTCAAGGGTGGTACTCGTCCCTCTTAGGTTTTGGCAGTCTCATTTTTACCCTTGTGACTCTGAAGGAGAGGGTTCTTTATTATGCGTTGTTGCACAGGGAAGTGCTACCGTCTCTGTGGCCATCCTTGGTGAAGTCAGCAGAAACATCCGACTACCTCGTAAGTTTCTAATGGAACTGTCGTATTTTAAGTTCGAAACCTGAGGGTTCATGGTGTGGGATATGAACATATTTTCTTCCTGTAGTTAGGTTCAGAGTCTACACATTTTCTCCCTTCATTCTAACATTGATTGTAGAAGAGGTTGTTACCGAGAGTCACTTCTCTTTACCACTGTCAACCTCAAGTCCTATTTTGCATCCACTGTTTGAGTTCTATGGGATTCTTCCAATTCTCTTTTTGTTTTACCTTGTGACTAGTAACTGTTTTGTGAGTCACTTCCATGTATCACAAAAGGGTTTATTCTTATGTTGTGTGGAGGCTCTAGGAGAATAAAATCTCAATCGTATCTGTTCTCCTCTGTGATTGATGCATTTTATTTGTAGTAAAATGGTGGTCTACCAGTAATTTATCTCTTACTGAGTTGGGGTACTTTCCATGATAACTTATATTGTCTATATGTATGATGTCATTCCTTACATTCTTCATTTTTTCTTCATACAGTGTTTTTTTCTATAAAATATTGAACTTCTTGATTTGCAATGCTATTTCCTTTTTCAAATTAATCGTTTAATTCTGTAAAAAAATGGGTATCTTTGTATTAATTGTGGGACTCTGCTTGTTGCGAGGGTACCCACTAGAAGTTCCAGGAACCATTCTCCCCTCGTTCAGGGTCGATTACAAAACCAGGCATGACAACTGGAGGCCATGATGTTTTTGGCCCTTAAGTTAAGTAGCTCGACATAGCTGTGGTTATCAAACTACACCTTTTATTCTATAATTTAAATTTATACTCTGTACTTTACTAATGTTTTCCTGTGATGGCCGAATATAGGGATGCCCACTTCATAGTGCAGGTACCAGCCTCTGCTCAACGTGACAAAGGTACTCCGGTTCCAAAAAAAATGTGGATTTCCACTCACTTCTTAAATCAAGCATGGAGGTCACGATTCTATTGTAAGTTTTAAACCTGTGAAGTAAAGAAATGCATATAGATTCTTAAGCAATACAGAAATTAATCAATGGCTCATACACAGAGTACATAGAGATTTTTACCGGAAACCCTCAACCGGGAAAACCTTTCTTATTTTAATTATATCAAATTTCACCATTCCCCATACAATATATACAATGTTTTTAGGTATTCCTTAGATACCAAAACTCTAATCCCTTAATCCAGGATTAATTTACAAATCAGCTAAAAATAGAAAAACCTGCTAAAAATAGAAAAAACCACCCAAAGAAAAATTTTGGGGGGCTACCCCTAACGTTGCGCATAACCAGGGGGGGCATACCTGCCCCCCCTTGGGACCCCCCCAGGAAAGCGCCCGACTCACACGGCAGAGCTCTAGGTGAAGGGATCATCAGACGCAGTTGTCATATCTGACGCACCCACACACACACATGCAAAGAATATAAGACATACCCAACATTCTCCCACTTGCTGTTTTCTTTGCATCCGGGGGTCCAGGGGATTATATAGTCAACAATCCAGGGAAATAATGCCCATTGTTACTCTACACCAAGAGAAATTTTCTGTGCTCACAGACTTTGTCAATGAATCTGTAGCATTCTTCAAAGTGTCAACCTTTTCCAACAACACCTTCTTTCCCTCAACCATGTCTCTCACAAAGTGATACTGAACATCAATATGCTTTGTCCTCGAATGATAAGCTGGGTTCTTTTCCAGGAATATTGCACTCTGACTGTCACAGTCTAATCTCACTGCTTGTTGTACCAACCCAATACCTGAACACAATCTTTGTAACCATACTGCTTCCTTGCTTGCATGAGTGCCTGCCATGTATTCAAATTCTGTAGTTGAGAGTGCCACTACAGCCTGTCTTTTGCTCATCCAACTGATTGCTCCTCCAAATAGGTTAAAAACATACCCACTTCTAGATCTTCTCCGATCCAAATCTCCAGCCCAGTCTACATCAACAAAGCCATGTATGTCCACCACTCTGTCCAATCCCAGTCTTCCTTGGTATCACAATCCATAACTGGTGGTGCCACAAAGATACCTGAAGACCCTCTTTACTGTTGTCCAATGCTCCTTCCCTAGTTTTGACATATACCTGCTCAAAACTCCCACTGCATGTGCAATGTCCGGTCTAGTACAAACCATTGCATACAT